>JAHWFO010008967.1:0-66396 GCA_023313115.1 Rhysida immarginata
TTGCTTAGTAGAAAGAATTAAACAGATTTGTCTCATAAGATTTGTTACACGAAATAACCTCCTGAAAACATTTTTTTTTCCATTAAATGAATTATATTGCCGAAAAATCTCTTTACGCCGAATGTCCAAATGTCGATGAAATGCAGGCATTTCTCCGTCGGTTAAATTTCCGTTCGGTCATATGTCCGTCGATGAAATGTCCGTCGGCCAAATGTCCGTTCAGTCGAATGTCCGTTCGGCCAAATGTCCGTTCAGTCGAATGTCCGTTCGGTCGAATGTCCGTTCGGTCAAATGTCCGTCGGCCAAGTGTCCGTCGGCCAAATGACCGGGTACCCCATTTAAAGTCATAATAAATGGGGTCTTCAATTTCATATTCAGAAACCGCTGATATATAAAACCAATGTTGCCGACAAATGGGATTTCAATGAAATGATCAGTTATACCAGTAAACTGTACAAAATCACCAGCCAAAAGAGGATTAGTAATTAGGCAAAAATGGTTTAACGGGCCAGTACATTCAACTGTTGGCATAGTAGGGGCTATAAAAGGATTTTAGCTGGTTAGTCGTACTGGAGAAATCCAAACAGTCACGGCCCTTTTTTCTCCGAGAACAAGCACCCTGAGCATCAGCACCATCATTTTTTTAAAATGGCGACCAAAACAAAATGGAGGGTCAAAATTTAAAATGGCTGCCAAAATACAAAATGGCTTTCATCATAAATCATAATTAAAATTCAAAATGACCACACCCAAGGGCAGCACCCTTTGATATACTTCACATCCGATTACACCTTAGAGTATTGCCGCTAATTAAGGAACCAACTCCACATTAAAGGTAATTGAAAATGATGTAACAGCTCATTAAAGGTAATTAATTAATTTAGAAAAACTATTATTTACACCAACTATTTGAAAATGCTGAGGTCAGCACCCTTTAACGTATGTCGCAACTAAGTGGGAGACCACCCCTTCACATTCCAAAGGACCCCATCTCGGTCTTTATCTACTACTATTGTCTGCCAGAGACGATAGATCATATGTCCTATGAAACGGCCACTATTGGCCAACAGAATTCAATCTCCAATTATGTTATATTGTCGAACACCCTTTAAGTGGATGAGTTTCTGTAAACCTTGCGGTCATCGTCCGATAATGATAACGCTTAATCATTTCGCTAAAAATTTTTCGAGTGTACCATAAAAGTACAGCTGAAGTCGTATAGTGGGCAAAGTTGAACGTAATATTGTGTACAAGTATAGGACCTCATTGAAAACGCAAGCATTTCTTTGGTAGCACCAGATTGTATTACATGTATTATTGATTTGGCTCCGTTTCTGGATAGGACACGTTATATGTGAATCAGTGTAATATAAAGTTTACTGTTCAGATATTATAAGGGTTCGGATTTTGCAAATAAGGATATTGCAAATCCACATGATGTTTTATGCACAGTTAGTCCCCTCTGGAACTCGTAGCTGAATTTTATTGTGCATATACTAAGGTCGTTTAAGGTTGACCTAGATTTTCGTGCTTATAAAATCGAGCAATAACTGTAGCACATTATCCTTTTCAGGGAACGTTACATAACTCTTTTTGAAAAATATTGATTGTTCAGGTCAATATTTTAATTTTTTTTTCGTTATATTATAAACGTAGGAGTTGTGATAAAAGGGAGTTTTATTTATCTTTATTAATAAATTTTTTCGTTATAGTTTAATTTGTTTTCGCTTTTATCGTCCATTTTCAAAAGTATGACAATAAAAGCAACGCGTGAAAGTAAATTTTTGGCACATTTTAGTGCATATTTTGGCTTCATTTTGGGAAAAAAAGCCAAAATATGTTCTAAAAAGACAAAATATGCACTAAAAACGTGCCAAAAATAGTATGAGCATATTTTAGTACTTTTTAGTGCATATAAATCCGAACCCTAGATATTATATAAAAGAAATGGAAAAATTTTAAAACAAAGAAAATTTTGTTTTAAAGACTAGTAAAAGCATACAGAACGAAGAAACCTTACTTGGATTTATACAGGCATTGAACATTGTTTTTGCTTTTTCCAGCGGAGAATCCTTGTCGTTCGTACTGGGATCTTTTAAAATCCCTATAAATACGAGATAAATATGATTAAAATTATTTTAGAATTTATATCATATCTTAATACCAACGTCTATTTTATTCCTCTTTATACAAAGATCAGTAATTTTTTAAAGTTCTAAAGCGTTTCTGGTACTTGCTATATTTTATTGTTTTTGTTTTTAATCAGTATAAGTTAAATTCTTTTACTCGTTTATCCAAATTATAAATTGTAAGGGTATCTCAGAAATTGTCAGGGTGTGCCAGTTTAATTATATCTCTTATTAAATAGAAAACCATTTTCAAGAAAAATGTTAAAGGACCATTTTACAAAGATATAAAATTTTGTGAGGCAATTCTTATGGTACAATGGATTTTTGTTTTGTAAAGAAAAAAACGTCTCAATCACGAAAAATTGATTTTGCTGCCTGTTGGCAACGAAGGACGTCAAAGATTAATGGTTTAAAATTGCCCAGTTTAAATCAAAAAACTAATAAGGTATCATAAATCGAGCAAATTAAAAAATCCAGATAAAATAAATTAGGTTAGTTGATACAGAGGGAACGTTCAAAAATGACATCTCGAATAGTAATGTATGCTGCTTCACAATGTCTTCTTATTAATTTTGGAACATGTTCAAAGATTCCAGTAATTTTACGATTAGTCTTGCAATTTGTCACAATACGATATCAGATTTAATTAAAAATTTACAATAATATGCAATGCTACAAAGTAATTATAAAATAAACAATCTGAATTAAGGAAAGTAGCGACAGCTTCTTTTTAAATTGCAAACAACGCAACACTGCACTCCCAAGTTTCATTAACGTTTAGTCTAATGTACGGTTTTATTGAATTCACGCGAGTCAGTAGATAAGTTATTATTTATTATTACTGCAGTTGCCTATTTACAGCAAAAGGGAAAAACTCTGATATCAAAATAAAAGAAAATATTTTGGTCATTTTTCGTCATTTAACGCTTTTCGCGCCGGTTTTATTTATAATATGATTAAAATACTTGGAATACACATTTATGTTTTTGTATATTGATTTTCAAATTTTATTTGAAACATTTTTACCAGATTGTTTTAGATACCTCTCAGTCGCTCATTGGGATTCCTGCTCACAGTTTAAGTCATTGTATTATTATAATGGAGATTATTATCTATGGTAATTATTATTATTGTGTGTTATATGCCCTTCGCTAGAGTGAAGTCCAGAAATACACTCCAGTTTCATTTCCAGTATTTTTACTCCATGGTTGCCAGGACAACTAAAAAAAAAAGAAGGAATTTTTGCAGGGGCGAGGATCGCAATAGAAAGACAAAACAAAAAAGATGTTGACGGAGCTAATACACAGCTATGTACATTGGAGTTGTGAGCCGTGTAAATAGATGTCATTCGAATTTTTGTAATTGTTTGGTAACTTTTGTATAGATCAACCAAAACCGATGGTGACGGATCCAGTAAGATTCCTGGGCCAGGGACTTCGTTCACTTAGAAGTGAATCTGTACTGTATATTTGTCTATGACAAAGGAATACAGAATATAACTACTTATTAATAATTGAGTGTCATTTTCATGAATTTATATGAATTCGTGTCGGAAAATTGTGAGGAAGGACGTTATCATTAAATTGAGACTGAAGTGTGCAAATAATAATTTAATTATGGATTTTAAAAATAATGTCAATGAGGATTTTAATATTACAAATTTTATAAATTCATGAATTGTTAATAACATATATGTTTGTCTTATTTTATTAAAACTTATATTTTGATAAAAATATAATTTGATTGAACATCTGTTTTGATAATTTTTTTTGACTTTTGATAAAATTTTAAGGTGCACTAAATTATTGACATAGGTAATTAAATAGAGAGTTTGCGCATATTCGTAACAAAAATACGAAACGAATCTTAAAATCAAAATAAAAAACACTTTAGTATTTTAACGATTCGTAAATACGAATTCACTTTGCGCCATGTAATCCCGAATCCCCTCCCCCCCCCCCCCAAAAAAATACAAATTTACAGATAAAGTAAAGACCTGAAATATTTCGCGTATAATGTGGTTCACCTTTTCGCGAAACCTAGTCTATAGATAAAGGAGAGCAAGCAATGGCAGTCAATGTAACAGGTAAGATTATTTAACTAATAGATAACGGTCTGTTATCAACTTGTTAGGTATGCAAGTATGGAAGAAAGTCTACTTTTCAAACTTGATTACCCTAGAGGAATACGTTTTGGCTCGTTCGTTTGTAATAGAAAGGCCCTGATATTTCGGTTCATGTTTCAGTTTAGTTGCTTGCAGCGACCAGTTTTCAATCGAGTGTTTTAGATATACACCTTCTGAGCTGTATAGGTTGGTTGAAGCGTTAAGAATTCCCATTTTTAATAACTACCAAATCGCATGCGAGTAAGCGGTGTTGAAAGTCGTTGCATCTTGTTGGCTCGGTTGTCAACACCAGCCAAACCAGTCACACTTTCGCATATCTTTCATCGATACAAGTCCTCATTGTCAAGAATTTTTAATAGAGAGGTAGAAATAATCTATGTACAATGGGGACAAGTGGTTAACGAAATTAAGCACCATGGCTTACATTTGCAACATTGGAGGAGTACAGTGAGGGGAGTCGAAATATTTAACAATTTTAAAACATTATTTCATTTGTTAAGCTTTGTACTTTGTTTGCTCTTGCTGGTTACGGCCATCAAAATAAGTCGTCCTCGAAGTAATCAGCGAAATTATTACTCAGTTCACCACCGATCACATGTTATTAAATATCAATCCATTACTCAGACGCGTCGAACGACAACTCATTTAAACTCTGCTTAAAACCTCCCATTTTTCAAGTAAATCTCTAGTGCATCAGGAATACTTATATACGAGAAACTGTGGAACCATACGCTTAACGGCGTATGTATTTAGCCAGAAACCACATGGTATTTCAGGTCGCACGCTCTAGGTGGTTATGTTTACAAGTTCTGCGCATGTGCAGAAGATTCGTAATTTTTTTTGGTCACGCACGAATCCATTTACGACAGTTTAATAAACATTAGTGCTGGCTCGGTGGCCGAGAGCGTTGAGGCGCAGGTCTTACCGCTCTTCTAAGCGAGTCGCGGGTTCGAATCCCGCCGAGGGCATGGATGTTTGTGTTTGTCTATTTCACAATCATCCTTTCATCTCAAACAGCTAGTCTCCTGGAATCTGAAAAATACGAAAGTTAAAAAATGATTCGAATCTAGTTTTTAACGAATGTGCGCAAACTCTAATATGTAAATAGCCTATTATAAATGTTAAATGAATTTGGGTTATAACTGGTTCTGAATAACGTAGTTAAAAACTGAGGTAATGTATGAGGTTAAAATTATTAAAAGTTTATTTTTAGAGAATTTTTGTGTTAAGGTTTTTGTGGATTTTTGTTAAATAAAGGTATTTTTGAGTCTTAGTTTTATTCCTTAACCCCAAGAAAACACTATTGAAAGTGATCGAAGTTTTTAAAAGTTTCACTTTTATACGTTATGGTTTGACACACTATCTGAGATACCCTGCATATTATTCTTTTAATTTTGTTAATGTAAGCAAGTCATAACTTTACAATTTAAATGTATACTAATGTAAAAATAATGACTGTGTTCATCAACATACACTCAGTTTCAACCGACAGATTAAGTAGCGGAAGAATGGAGCTATTTAATGGTTTTACCATGTCCGTCTGTCCCCTTCATATTTTCATTCGGAATTTTGTAGCTTACTATGGGCATGTGCTATTTAGATTGGTTTCGATTGGCTCACTGAGATTGGAGCTACCGGAGTGAGAGTTAGAGGGGTTCCATCTGATCTATACAGTATGTAAAGCAGTATGCATATTCCTTTAGCCAAATTTTACGTTACTATGAAGTTTGGACCAAATTATTCTAATGGCTCGGATTATCGCGTGGTCTTTAGAACTATTAACGTTTTCAAATGGTAACATATGGCATATCATGTTATTTGATCGGAAAATATGAGGAACGAAGGAATAAAGAGTTCTATTCCATTTTCTAAATAGTACAGTACGTTCGAGAAAATCAATTTTTTACAAAAAATAATGGAAGGGGGGGGGGGGGGAATGGAGTAAAAAGGATAAAAAAGTAGAAAAAAGAGTAAAAATACTTCCTACTCTTTATCTGCTTTATCTTCTATTTTCAACTCTAATTTAACCCTCACTTCTTAATAAGGATAATACCATCCTATTTCATCATCATCTTCTTTATCTTCTATTTTTAACTCTAATTTAACCCTCACTCCTTAAGCCCCTTTTAATAGGGATAATTTCGATGAACTCAGGGCTTCCGCTACTTTTCTGTAGCCTCCTCAGGGGTGGGGGTGGGGGGAGTAATTTCTTGTTTGTTTGGAGACTTGTTGCAGATCTAAACACTCCTCTTACTGTACGGTGGTCCTGTCTTCATCAATGTCGGGAAAGATCAGTTCTGATTACTTTGATTAGTTCCTTTCTGTGAACAGGATATTTCGTGTCAAGGTTGGCTGCTCTATATCAAACCCTTGTGACGTTAATGCTGGTGTTCCTCAGGGCTCTGTCCTGGACCCTGCGCTATTCAAGTTTTTCATCCATGACATCCCAACTTTACTTAGTGAAAGCTATATCTGTTTGCTGACGACGCATTCATCATGACTAGTGCCGACAATCCCGCTCACTTCATATCTCGGTTACAAAATGCTTACATCAGTGCGAGAAATGGTTTGCTAAGTGGAGACGCAATCTAAACGTTGACAAATGCAAGGCTATGTTCATTACGAAGAAACTCGAAAACCCCCGAGTCCTCTCTTCCTTTTTGGTAAAGAGCTCGAATAGATGAAAAATTACAAATACCTCGGAGTGGTGATAGATGCCAAGCTAAATTTGGGTGACCATGTCTCCTATGCGATCAATAAGACTAAGAAGGCAAAGTCCAATCTGTTTGCTCTTCTGGAGCGAAACAGCACTATTGGTATGGATAGCAAACTTTTGCTTTAAAAATGGTAATCCGAACCATTCTTTTCTATGGTATGCCTGTCTGGGCTACAATATGCAAGTACAGATGTAAGGTCCTCCAAATCTTCCAAAACGTTACCCTGAGGACCATTGCCCAACTCGACAAAAGAGTTGCAACCAATACTTCCATTGCTGACGATTTCGATATACCTCCCATTTGAAACGGTGTCCTCCACTTTCGCCCCCTCCACTCTCGCCCCCTCCACTTTCGCCCCTTAAATTTTTGCCCGTTCCAATTTCGCCCCCGAAGTCCCCTTTCGCCCCGGCGCCATTATATGGTAATTTTATCGCCAATATATTTTATCGAGGCCCTGAGGAGAGGCTAAGGCTATACGCAAGTAACTTGAATACAACATAGCCAGAGTTTCAAAATGTGATGGTACTTCAAGCAATGTTTTTCACGAATAATCACCCAATTGTTTTAAGTGGTTTTTAGTGGTAGGCGATTCCCTGAAAAATTGAATCGTTTAATAATCACTTAATTTTTATGCAATTTATTTTTGATAGTAACGATTAAGCGATTCCTGGAATCGATTATTGTGAAAAATTTAATCTATTTTAAAAATATTAAAATTAAATGTGTTTATTGTAATTTATTTCCATGGTTAAAAGAGTGGCAAAATAAACACATAGAAGAAGCCATTCATGAATTTTTATTTAATAACAAACAAATCAGAAATATTATAACAATGTATTGTGAAGCAGATAAAAAAAGTTAGATTGATTGATTATTTGGTATTAAACTTCAGTTTACTGTCCTTGTGGGGTGGTACTTGTTCAAAAATTTTTGAAAACCGTGGGCCTGTAATAATCAGGCTAACGACTACTGTGCAGACCATGGAATTTTAAATGAATGAAACATAAATGATTTTCTAAACCCTATTATTTCTTTTAAAACAATTTAGATTTTAGGAAAGCTTTAATTTAAATCGTTCTTAAAATGTTAGGTATATTTAACGTTGAAGAATAGGATATATATAAAGATTCTTAAAAATTATTTTTTAACTTCAACAGGTTTTAATATAAACAAAAAATTATAAGAAAGGATTATAAAACTGACTACATCTGCTATCGTACAAAACTGTTTAAATATAGGAATTTAATACTCAATATAGTTGAGCCGTTATCAATAATTATAAAAACCTTCCATCCCCCGAAATATAAAAATCCTATATCCAATATTTACATTTAAAATGAAAACCATCCCATTATCTAAAAACCCTTGAGCAGCACTTTAAAATATATACAAAATATTAGTTTAAATTATATACAGAAATATACAAAAATATACATTTAAAATCAAACCATAGATTAATATAAGCTGCACTGTCTAAAATCCTGATAATTTTAGCACTTGACTAAAAATTCGGAACTTGACTTGTGAAAATTTCCTTTACAAGACTTGAAGAAATGTTACACCTTGTAAGTGGCGAAAAATCCGTTTTATACGATAGAAAAATGTCCTAAGTCCAAGATGTCCTAAATGTTATGTTATGTCCTAAATGTTATGTCCTAAATGTTATCTTTGAAGTCAATTGAACAATCATAAAAATAAAAATAAAATTTCATCATTTTCACCATGATTAACGTTTTCGAGGTCATCAATACCTCATCATCAGATCGAATACACAAATCCCACTCTCCCTCCCAAACAATGAAGTAGTCAGTTTTGTAATCCTTTCTTATAATTTTTTGTTTATATTAAAACCTGTTGAAGTTAAAAAATAATTTTTAAGAATCTTTAAATCGTTCTTAATTAAAAGGAGAATTTCGAGGGTTAGGCTAGGTAAGTATTCTAAATAACTGAATTCTTAGTTTTCTATTTGACTTGTTAACCTCTCTGCAGGGTCTTTTTTTATGAAAGTGGGTCTTAAAAGTATTTTTGCAGGGGGCGAGTGTGGAAGGGGTGAAAGTGGAAGGGGCGAAAGTGGAAGGGGCCAACTTCACGGGGCCAAAGTGGGGTAAACCTTTGAAACCACGTCCAGGAGTCGCTGAAGAAACTCCTTACGAAGATTAAGGACCATCCTAATCCTCTGGTTGTAGATAATCTGAATCACCCGCTCGCATTTAAAAGTTTCCTCAGGCATCGCAGGCCTCGTCACATCCTGGACGTCAATTTCGACGACATCCAAAAGGCCAATCAACAATCTGCTTTATCTTCCTGACTGGAAAGGACTCCATTTTATCCTCTGGATGACTTACATAGGTTTCATCTGGCCATTGACGAGTATGGCAGTGAAAGCATTGCTCCGGACCGCTCGTTTCGTTTTTTTTCCCTGCGCTGTTCGATTGTCGATTGATAATAAGGTGATCAGAATTTTCAGTTCGAAACTCGTTACGGGTTATTATCTTTGTATCAGGTCAAAGGGAAGGGGGTGGGGAGGCAAAATTTTTTTGAAGCATATATATTAAAAATAATATTAAAAATAATAAATAAATCCATTTTTAGTTAATTCCAAGATTTTTGGGTGTCGTCCTTTTATTCTTCTACACCCGCCATTAATTTGTACATAATAAAATCTTATTTAAAAAAAAACCTTTTTAAAACAAATAAATAACAAGCTTTTGTATTTTTCTTTGCTTTCTATTTTATAGTACTATAAATTGAAAATTATTCTCCATTTTAATAATATTATTTATCATTATGTAGGATTAGTATTACATAATCCCGTGATTTTTTTTATATTGACTATATGGAGTCTATACTGAAATATAATAGCGACGAACTGACAGAATCCTAACCACAGGCATATTCATAAAATCTTTCATTTGATATCATCGCGAGAACTTCTGCGAAAACAAATCGGACTACATCAGACGTTCGTGTTAACTTGTTGATCGATAAGCACAACTACTACAACATGCGCTGTGTGTGGACACATTATAGAAATCGAGACAAATCAGGACAGATAACCAAAATTCGGGATAAATAAGGGTTACCATTCATCTGCCAAAAGAGTCGGGACAACGGCAAAGAAAATCTGGATGTCTGGTCGCCTTAAAGGTGATCGCCCCCGCACTCACCTCTCAGATATGTTAATGAACACAATCAATGAC
The DNA here is from genome assembly GCA_023313115.1 of Rhysida immarginata. Classification (NCBI taxonomy): domain Eukaryota; kingdom Metazoa; phylum Arthropoda; class Chilopoda; order Scolopendromorpha; family Scolopendridae; genus Rhysida; species Rhysida immarginata. The sequence continues at coordinate 10,172 of JAHWFO010008967.1, forward strand.
AGTTTCATTTATTAACTACTATTAAAGATTAATATGTAAGATATTACTTAGTACTCGGCGTTGAACTGATTTCGTTAAAGAGTATAGATCACTGTTCACACGAAAACTATCATCGTCGTATTGTTTAATTTTCATTCCACAAGCATATTCATAAAAATTATCGCACGGATCCTTCGATGTATCAATTGAATTGAGCAACTGTGCGGCTGCAAAATACAAGATAAAAAAATGTGGCAATAAGATGAAAAAATATAAACTATATAGTTTGCTTATTATGGAGTTAGTACTGCATTCTGTAATATATTCTGAATTAGCGATTTGAAGATATCTTCTCCCCTCCCCCCTCCCGCAGTATCCGGGAGCTTCCGTACTAATTAGAAATATATGTATGTGTTTTAAAAATAGTATATCCCAATATACTTCCATCTTTGTTGGTAGATTACTGTAAGGCCGAAAACTTTGTATACAAGATTACTGTAAAAGATTTTTTGTCGCTTCTTCGGAAGCAGGATAAGGACAGGATACCCAAACAAACAACTCTGACATCTACAAGATACAATGCGATAATTGTCCTATGAAGTATTTAGGTCAAAGCCGTCGCCGGATGAAACCAGAATTAAGGAACACTTTAATCATATAAAGAACTACAATCTTGAACATCCACATTCGTAAGCATAATTTCAACTGGCCACTCTTCAAAACCTGACAACTAGAATTCTACATGAGTGTGTAGTGACTCTAGGAAATTAAAACTTCCTTGAGACAGTTGAAATTCTAAAACACCCACCGGAAGCTTTACTCAATCAAGATAGAGGACCAATAGATTTAGCTGAATGGAAAAAATTGCCTAAATTTCCTAAAATAATTTTTTCTCTCACTTGGAGTTTAACCTCCTTGCTGATTGGGCTTTCTGTATATTTAGTCATACTTCTCTGTTACTAATCACAATAATTGTGCTTACTGATGATTTTCCAATATTTATTTCTTCTTTTATTTCTTGTTACCAATCACAAAAAAGTAACCTTCATTGATGATTAGCCCGTTTTCTCTGCTTAAAGTTTGCAAAAGTTAAATGAATCTTACTTCAAAATCTATACAAAGCTGAGGCATGTTATTGACGTCAACTTTGAAAACATTGGCAACGTTTCCTTCCCGGATTATTAGAAAATTGTTGGGCGGCCCCCAATCTTCTGACAATCGTCAATCTTATTATTTTTCCATAATGTGGTAGACCTCTTGGATTAATCAGGCTTCTTGCCTATTTCAGTAAATTTCATTTGGTATTTATTCTGGAAGGGCCAGCCTTGTGAAAATATCCCCCTGATATTATAGGTTTTACCCTCTGCTTCCGTCTCACCTGAAATAATGTATACTTCTGTTCGATTGTCGATTGTCTTTTTCTCTGCACGTCTCCCAAGGTTGTACCGAGTCGCCTCAATGTAATAAGTGCGCTGGCAATCATGAGTCGAGGAATTGTACTAACGTTAAGGGTAAAGTGAATTCGGGGTAATACCCCCTAAATGTATCCGTTGTGGTGGTCAGCATACATTTAGTTATACCAGGTGTCCTAAATATCCCCAAGTCAAAAGACTCAAAAGCACCAGAGTGGTAGAGGGTAAAATCTATGGTTCGGTCGCAACCAGCTCTGCTGATACAGATGTGGCCGATCCAAACAAATTGCGCAGTATCTGCAGCAGTCTGGGTAATTTGCTGAACCTTTTCAAGAATAGTGGCGAAATAGTGCCACAGGGTGCGTCCCACGAAATTAAGAATTGACCATGGACAGATACCCATGCAAAACTATTACTCACGGAATCTTCGTTGCAATATATGGAATGCAAAGGGGAGCTATCGCAAGCGAATCGAATATTACAATTTCCTTTAAATTGGAATATCGACATCCCCTTCGTGTGCGAGACGCACTTGAAATCACCTCAATTTTTCAATTTGTTTGGTTTAATGTTTATCACAAGGATCGGCCTCTGAGTAATAATGCTAGTTAAGCATTTGGTGGAGCAGCGATCAAGGACGGCATTGATCATAGCGAGACTGTCAATCCGAATTATGTAAGAATGGAAGTTGTTTCCGTGAATTTAAATGACGCTGAAGCAAATTATCTACCCAAATATCTACAAATCTATTAATATTGTCAACAATCTATTAATATCCAATGCTATAGGAAAGGGAGGATGCGGTATCTGATACTCACGTCAAATTTGACCTTTGAATCTTTAAGGGGTCAAATCATAACCGTAACTTTTTAACCATGTAAGATACAAAAAAGTGGCAATGGAAAACTTGTAGAACACATCATGTTTACCCCTAAATCATAAATTTAACATAACGTATTGCTTTACTTCACAAGAAAATTAGAAAAAAACATTTTTAAGATAGTTTATTGAAGCGTTCTACTGCATACACTGGCGGAAAAGAAATCCCAACAACACGAAGGACTAATGCTAGATGAATGAAATTTGCACAGTATATTCAGCTATGGTATTTATTCAATTGATTCAAGTTTCAAAGTTACAACTTATAGGGGGCGCCACCCTGTACATGGTGAAAAGCACGGACTTAATTTAGTACCCGCTGTAGTCGCCGCGCCGGTCTATGCAGGCCTGCAAACGTGCATGCATACGGGCGTAGAGATGCCGAATGTCATTTTGTTGTATGGCATTCCATGCCTGTTGTACCTGGATGGTCAGATCAGCGACAGTTGTTGCTGGTTGTGGAAGAGCCCTGACACTGCGTCCGACCATGTTCCAGACGTTCTCGATGGGCGACAGATCTGGTGATCGTGCTGGCCATGGTAGGATGTGGACACCCTGAAGGGCATGTTGGGTTGCAGCGGCAGTGTGGGGTCGAACGTTATCCTGTTGGAACAGCCCCCCTGGCATACCAACCATGAATGGCAGCACAATGGGTTCAACAATCATCCGAATGTAAACATTTGCCGTCATGGTGACTGGGATAACCACCAGGGGTCCTGCTGTCGTAGGAAATCCCTCCCCATACCATAACGCCAGGGATGGGGCCAGTATGCCGACGACTGATACAGCTCGGCAACGACCTAACCTCACTCCTCCTCCTGACCCTTGTGCGATCATCACTCTGACCCAGACAGAAACGACTTTCATCCGTGAAGACCACAGACCTCCATTCTGCCCTCCAAGTCACTCTGGCTTGACACCACTGAAGACGTGCCGCACGGTGTTGAGGGGTAAGAGGCAAACATGCCACAGGGCGCCTGGAGTGGAGATTCCTGGCCAGGAGACGGTTCCGAATTGTGCGTGGAGTGACGTTGGGTGCCACAGCAGCTCGAATGTCCGCTGCAGATGCTGTCCAATTTGCCACAGCCATCCTACAGATGCGCCGGTCAACCCTGTCTCCAGTGGCCGGGGGTCGTCCTGGTCTCCTGGTAATCCTGCCTTCCCTGGACCATTGCTGCCAACAGTTGTACACAGTGTCAACGTCTCGACCCATGCGTTCTGCAATAGCACGGAACGAAAGTCCACCCTCTCGAAGGCCCACTACACGTCCTCGTTCGAATTGGGTTAGTTGCCCATATTCACGTCGCAGTCGCCTTCGAGGCATGTTTTACGTACTCTGAAGTGACACAGACGCGCGTCTGATCTCCTATATATCTGTCATTGGAATGTCTCATTTGCATGTACAGGGTGGCGCTGGTGGCGCCCCCTATAAGTTGTAACCTTGAAACTTGAATCAATTGAATAAATACCATAGCTGAATATACTGTCCAAATTTCATTCATCTAACACAAGTCCTTCGTGGTGTTGGGATTTTTTTTCCCCGTCAGTGTATGATTTCTCCCTTACCCTCTCCCAAGTGGACAGTTCCGTTGTTATTTTTAGTAACATTTAAGAGTAAAACAGTAATGCCTAATCAAATGTAGTAATGCACATACAGAAGACCAATACAAATGGACAAGAATGCCTGCCTATAGTAATGCAGAAATGCTTTAAATGATTATAATTTATGGTGAATGTAACAGAAACTATCGTGCTACTGCACGCGAATATGGCACTAGATTTCCTCAATCCAATGTCACATATTGGACAATTTCAAGAGTAATAAACAGGTTAGGTCATCCCAGAAGGCAATTACAGAGAACTATAAATGACATTGATGTGATCGCCTATTTTGAAGCAAAAGCAAGCATTAGAAATGCATCTTCGGAATGTGGATTATCATGCTGAAGTATTTGGAAAAATACTTCCAAGCATAAATATTGTCCATACCATCTCATCCCTGTTCATGCACTTGAAAGAGAGCAGGACCAACAGTTGAGGATGGATTTTTGTAACTTTATGCTTGCTAAGCTAGATGTCAACAGTTACTTTAATAAGTGCATTCTCTGGAGTGATGGTATTACAAATAACCATAATTTACATTTCTGGTCACAAGCCAATCCACACTTTAACAGGGAAACAAACCATCAATACAGATGGTCAATTAACGTATGGTGAAGGATATTTAATTTGACAGTGATTGGTCCAATTTTTTACGAGGGTACATTGACTGGGTGCACAATATGCTAACCTTATTATTCAAAAAGTGGTTTGAGATCGGCCAGAAAAGTTTGTCTTTTTCTGAACTTCGTCAAGTAAGGTTTCATCAGGATGGGGCACCACCCCACAAAACTCCTGAAGTGTCATAACTCTTGAGAAGTGCTTTTGGATTTTGGAACAAATTGGGTAGGACAGTTTAGTCCTGCTCGGTTGCTCCCAAGATCACCTGATTTGATTCCCATTGATTTCTTTTTTGTGTGAAGCCTATTTTGAAGCAAATCCTCATGCAAGAGATCCTCTAATTCTTGGTAGAATATGTATCAAACTCCTCCGAGAGACTTGGATGAATTGAAAATCGAATTCAATACGCATGTAAAAACATTTCTCGAACAACATTTACTAATGTGTTTGAAGACCAGGTGTTACGATTTCAATTATGTATTGCTTCAGATGGTAACCAATTGAACATTATCTGTAATTTTCTTTTAAAATAAAGAAATAAGTTATGTAAATATACTGATTTAGGGGTAAACATGGTGTGTTTACAAGATTTCCATTGCGCTTTTTTTTTGTATCTTACATGATTTAAAAGTTAGGTTATTATTTGACCCCTTAAAGAGGTCAAAGATCAAATGTCACGTGAGCATCAGATTGCGCATCATCACTTTTCTATATCATTGTATTAACAGATTCTTGACAGTTTTAGTAGATTTGTAGATATTTGGGTGGATCACTTCAAAGTATTTATGCATAAGTTTGGTCCGTGCGAGCTTGAAGAACTGTCTGGGCCCGTTCCAGATACTATGACGGGTGACTTGAATGCCAAGCACCCTGCGTGGAATTCTAAATGCTCCAACCAAAACGGCAATATTCTATATGGATACATTTTGAACGAGATAATTTCTTTGTTGGTCCTCTCGATGACACGCATTATTGTGACCACTCGCTTGTTGGCGACGTGCTGGACATTGCTGCTTTTAAAGGTTTTCTCAAGTCCTATTATATATTTACAGTAGGTGACTTATCCTCTGACTAGCCTCCAGTGATCCTTATATTTGAGAGCTTAAAAATCGATATGAAAATTTTTTTCGCTCCAAACAAGACTAGAAATTCTTCAGGGGTATTCTTAGACAAAATGGCATTCCATACAAGCAGGTAATTGACAACAGATATCAACACCAATATCAGTGCTATCACTCGAGTTGTCAATGATGCTACTTCATCCAATGCCTCTAGTCTTGATCGAAAGCGCCCGGAACATCTCGACCTCCCTCCTTACATCAGGGCTCTCATTCGTGAAAGGAATTCATACAAAACTTGGCAGCGTAAGCGACTATCCTTCAATAGGCTTTCTCGTATGGTCCAGAAAGAGGTTGAAGCCCTACGTAACAAAAGGTGGAGTGAAAAACTGAAGTCTTTGTCAGACCAGGACAACTCACTCTGGGGTCTTGTGAGGGCCTTAAAAGGAAACAGACCCATCAACTTGCCCCTACTGCTTATTATCACCACCAGTGATCGGGATAAGGCTCAACTGATCACCGACTCCCTGAAAAAACAATTTACCACGTCTAGTGAGGACAACCCGGATTGTCTCTCAAATAATCGACTTGTCAAATTGCGATGGTTGTATCGCTTATGGGCTCTCTCAACGAATTCGTACCCGTGAAGAAATTATTAGTATTCAAGAAATCTCCGATGTCATCAAGCGTCTTAAAACCAGGAAAGCAGCAGGTATTGATTCTATCATAAATAGTGCTCTCAAGAATTTACCTACTAAAATTAATCATTAATGCGTACGGCGTTAGCTGTAAAACGGATTATATAAGCATTTTTGCGAGGCAATTAGATAACAGTCATACGAGTACGCCACCGACCATAGTATACTGGAGTTGTTTGTACCGTCTATTGTAATGTTACATGGTTTCTGAATTTACTTGATAACTGAAACTGAAAAATTTGCGATGTACGTGCATGAAAATTACGGGAGAATTCTCTATTATTTTGACCGTAAAAGTATAACAGAAAAATTCATGCTATAGAGACTGCTTACAAATAATCTAATAACCTGTACATAGTAATATACAAGAAACCATGTTATAAGAGTTCCGTGTTTTGGGTGAATTTTTGTTCCGCGTTATATGGAAATTACGTTGTGAGACTACCACATTATAATCTAGAAGATTGCATTACTGTATATGCTTGCGTTGTCGGGGCGGGGGTTGCATTACTTTTGACGGCTGTTATTTATCTCAGATGTAATTATTTTTCATTTATAATTTTCATCTTACATAAAAATTTTCAGTTTTTAGGATAAATTATATAAAATTTAATAGATTGGAAGATATCTTTTGCAGCCGACTATACCTTTTGCTATGTCCATTGAAGGTGTTTCATTGAAAGTTGCATTCTCCTTTCGTTTATAAAAAGAAATCAATAGCTTATACTTATACTTGTATTTATACTTGACTGAGATGTGCTCTTATGATATGACCGGCCTGGCATGTTCCAGACAGCTATACGTAAAAAAACCGCTCCCTCACTCTGTGCTGCTATATTTTTAAATGAGCGTTTTCTACTTTTGCCACTAGGGGTCTGATATCGATTAGCATGTCAGTTTTTCTGCTGTATTTTGATTACAAGTGCATCACACTGCCATCTAATGATAAAATTTAGATTTAATATTTCTTCTCAATTGACTTTTGGATAATGATTGTGAACAATATTTATTCCTTTGTTATTGTTAAATTTTAAATGTTTTAGAAAAATAGTCCGTACGGAAGAAAATAGGATGGTATGATTTTATTAATTAAAAATTTAGATAATTTTCTGACTGAACTAAACGAAATCAAACACCTAGTGGCAAAAGTAGTAAACGCTCATTTAAAATATAGCAGCATCGAGTGAGGGAGCGTTTTTTTTGTCCATGATTGTACATGATACATGCGTACTGACTTCTATTGATTATGAGCGTGGTAAATTGCGCCCGGGGCATGGTATTTACTTTTTTGCCCCGTTTTCTCATATTTTGTCTTTTCGTCCCCCCCCCCCCTCCCCAGCAAGGAATGAAGATTGGCGACAGGGTATCCTGCACCCCCCCTCTCATGCCACTGTAATGAGTAAATAGTATTATTTATCAACGTTAAAATAATGTGTGTTTCATGAAAGTATTTCGTATAGTTTAATAATTTTTCGGTTTAATTTCCAGTTTATTTAATGGACCTTACCGTATAAATAACATTCCGGTTCAGTGCAGGATGATTTGTCTGCAGGTAAGCCATTTCTTTCGCTTTGAGTATTAGGTGATTTCTGAACAGCTGAAAGGAATGAATGAAATAATAAAGCAAAATTAATAAATACATAAATCAAAGTTTAACTGTTCTTAAAATTCAAACGATAATGGGAGAAATTCCATTCCGGCAGCTGATAATAAAATAAAACTGAAATTGCTCCCAGGCTTATGTACAAATGTTAAACAATAGAAATAGGTTTATACCTCAGACGCGTCAAAAACTTTGCGATGATAACAGTGGGCAAAAATCAAATAATTTAAAGGGTTTACTTAAGCGCATTTTCTCTCAATATTATTTTCACTAAGCCAGTGTTTCTTAAACTTTTTACATTCGCGAACCCTTTTCGTTGAAGTAAACGTTTTTGCGCCCCCAACTGTAAGTATATAGACAAGATGTGCGTTGTAACGATGCGGTTTGTGCTTCATCATAAAACAGACCAGAATTCATTTATTGGGTTGGAAAGAAAGTTTCCGCACAATCCGTTTCGATGGAGGTATAAGTAAGCACGTGCAATGACGTCTAATCGAATCGTTGTATCTTGCAGACGTGGAGCCACTATCCATACTTTGAAAGATGGCCCGGCAAGTAACTGTGTCCCGTAAACAGCTACACACAATATTGCTGTATGATTTCAAGTTCGGCCTGAACGCTGGCCAATCGCAAGGACATATCAATCAAACATTTGGAGATGGCACAGTTGGTCGTTGCACAGCCTACGATTGCTTTGAGAGGTTTCAGCGTGGCGGACCAAGAAACGGGGGACCATCACTCATTGACAATGACCATTTGAGCGCGTTTCATTGTTCGCCTGTGTTCGACAGTAAGGGTGAAACATTGCAGATTGATACGTATGTGCCTTTCGCCGCATTATTTCCGTGCATTAAAAGTACTATATCATTTAGAAGATAAGTGTCGTGATAATCCCCTAAATTTTGACATCCAGTTTCCTTTCAAGTTTCTTGAGCATGTGCATAATCTTCATCACTAATTTCTTCCCCCATCATTGTGCGGGAACTTTCTTTCCAACCCAATACAAAAATTATTTGTCTCAATGAGAGGAGTCCAGAGTATGTACTAAAAATTTTTGGATTTTTGAAATTCTGACTTCGGATTCTTAAAGACCATCAAAAAGTACAATAGGAATGTCTGTAAGACCCACCCTCTATCTCTTTGTCTTAATCGATAAAACTGAGTTTAAAACTTTAAAAGTTATACACTTTCAGTGCCTCGATCTCCTACACGATTGGATCAATTAAAAAAGCACCAAGAATAAAACATTTCTTATTGTTGTGTACAATTTAAAATACCATTTAAAATAGAAATGTCCGTTGCACATTTCAAAGTTGACTTCCATACTCGAAAATGGCGTCGGTGTTTTTGGAAATGGATACACATAAAAACCCCTCATATACCACCCTGTACATTTCGGTGGTAGAATAATTCTTCCATTTGTATTTTGGTTCACTTTAGGTGAGACACCCTATATATATATATATAGCATTGAATGCACTGGACTTCATTAATTTTTTAATCTATCAAAGTTTAGATTACATGTACTTGAATACGAGAGACTTAAGGATTATACAGTAGAAAAAAATTAAATTAAACTAATAACTTAAAACTGTGTTTTATTCGTCACCAGGTTTATATGCAAACACAAGCTTTTATGATGTTGATATAAATTTCTCCCCCCACCCCCTGTTTTTTCCTGGTTTTGAGAGCTAAAAATGACCGTTCTGAAGACTCGACAATGTGGTGAGTTCATCAATTGTTCATCATAATATTCTTTCGGTTTTTTATTTTTTCCCTATTGAACGTTACTTGAATTCAATGAGATTAATAATTTCTTGGGTGTCCTTTCTGCGGCATGGACTAAAAGAAATGCCCCACTAGGCTAAAAATGTCCAAATTACTTGGACGAGTCCAATAAGTTGGGCGACAAAGAATTTTACTAATGTATTCCATTGAGATGCCTATTCTTTCAAGCAAACGTTCCCAACATTCTATAGATTTCTGAAAGTGAGAGAAATCCTTAGGAATAACTTTAACGAGATTGATGGAATTTTAATAATGTATAAAACAAGAATGCTTACGCTCTGACTGATTGAGGGATAAAGTAATTAGTTTTAGTCTCCATTTTGGCCATGTTCCCGTATAGATAGGACGTGTGTTTTACTTACATTTTGATGCTCTATCCGAATCTAAAGTCAAAAGTCAAAATCTCAAAAAAAAATGGTAACGGAACTTCTTAAATCTTTGACATAAAAATAAAAATAGTAAAAATCCGTGGCTCAGAGGACGAAATGAAAATAAACCGCTTCAGGGAATTCGATGAAGAGATTTTTGTTTTAAAATCGATTAAAATGGTCTCATCCTGTTGACATAAGCATGATCCTCAACAATGAAACAGTATCTAATATACTACACTGCTTTGCAATGAAATTGCTCCACCCACAAGGAGTTATCCGAATGAGCCAAAGTAGGTATACAGCAAGAAATACATCTGAACACACCTTTATTACGTTATGGAGCCAAAACGTGCACTCGTTTGTACAGGGTGTCCCAACAGAAAGCGGCATCAGTAGGTTGTGGCACCACCTCTAGCGGCGATGCATTGTTCCAGCCGCAGGTGTAGGTGATCATACAGGTGGCAAATGTCATCTTGGGGTACGTCTGCCCAGGCCTGGTAAACCTGCTGTGTCAGTTCATGGAGATTCCAGGGTGATCGTAAACGACGTCCCACCATGTCCCACACGTGCTCAATTGGCGATAGGTCTGGGGACCTCGCGGGCCATGGCAGGCAATTGACATCATGTAGACATGCCATGCTCATGTTTGCCGTGTGCGATCTGGCGTTATCCTGCTGGAAGACTACGCCGGGTATGGTGTGCAGAAAGGGCAGTAATACGGGCTGCAGAATCTCTGTGATGTACCGTTCTGCTGTCAGGGTGCCTTGGATGGTGACTAAAAGCGTTCTGGTATCGTAGCCGATGGCACCCCAGACCATGAGCCCGGGTGCTGGTCCACGATGGCGATACCGGATGCATTGTTCATTGGCATGTTCCAGTGGTCTGCGCCATACCCGTCCGAGTCTGTCGTCGGTGTCCAAACAAAAGCGGGATTCGTCGCTGAAGACCACCGGGCGCCATTCCATTCGCCAGCCCACTCGTTCACAACACCATTGCAGTCGTATCGCGTGGTGCTCAGATGTCAAAGGAAGACACAACAATGGACGCCTGGCAGACATTGTCGTTTCATGTAACCGGCGTGCTATTGTCGCTATTGACACTGGAGCAGTACCGGGAATAGTCCGCTAGCGCTGTTCGCAGTATCCGCCTATGGAATGTCTCGCACAGGTGTCAACTGATGAGCCTATACAGGCACCCGGACACCCTATATCAACCAAAAAGGTCACGTTCCGTGAGCATGCATCTAATCGTTTACTAGTGGAAGATAGACGAACCCCCCCCCCCGCCCACTAAATATGGATAAGGTCGGATAATTCCTTGTTGGTGGAGCAATTTCATTGCAAAGCAATGTAATTCTCTTATCCGTCGGTCCGTCCGGCTGTCCGAGGCCAACAAAGAAAGTTACAACAATCCGTCCGAAGCCAGGGGTTGTTGTGGCAAGACAATGCTCCGTCATTGTCATTATTATTTAATTAAATAAATAAACTGAAAAAAAATTCTCTTGGTCTGTCCAAAGCCAGGGATTGTTGTGTGATAAGATAATAATACTCTTAAGGGCAGTATCTTTTAAACGAGAATAGGCAGTATCTTTTAAACGAGAATAGGGTAGAAATTTTCACAGATTATGTGTTATTAAGGCGAATGGCAGATTGTCTAACAAATAATAAAAAATGTAAAAGAAATTTTTTTTTTTTTTTTTTTTTTTTTTTTTTTTTTTTTTGGTCTATCGTAAAAACGGTTATACATACAAGCGTCAAACTTGGCATGATTGTAGTTCAAATATTACAACAAATAATGAAAAACTGGCCAAGTGTGAGTTGGGCTAGCGCAACTCCAAACATAAAATCTTTTTTCAGGTGATCTGTTTTAACATTTAATTTTTGAAAACTTTTTTTGTTCAAAGCGCTTATTTTATAAATTTCGACACTTGAACTATTATGGGTCTATAAAAGCCGAAATCGAGAACACAGTCCCACAGCCTCCAGAACCTGGCATATTTTAGTAAATATATGATAGTACGGAAACCTCGATGCGCGAGTCCGACTCGCACTAGCCCAATTTAATTTTATATGCAGATGAACAGTAGCCTATTTGTTGCAGAATATAGGTTTTGAACACCATTGATGCTCCACTTTCATTTCTTTACCCTTCAACCTGTACGATTGACACCCGTCATGCGACGGGTGGAATTTCTAGTTATATACTAATTATCTGCTTTTTCTGCCCGAATTAAAAGGCCCATAATTAACTTAGGCAATTCATGCTGTGGACAAATCATTCCCATGTTAAATCTCCTTTAGTTTGCCTATGGATCTGAGGATTAAGGTTCACTTCCCAGTCTTGTCCAAATCCAGTAACTATGTCTTTAACATCACTGAAAAAGAGTAACTAAAATAGTTAAGAGACGTTCTTGCATTGTAACGTTCGGCGAAGGAAATAGAAGCTTTACAATCCATTCTCCCGATATGCAATAAAATTTGCGTAAATATACTGGATAGGTTCTATTTCCCGCATTGAATAAATAAAAGTAGCATTAAATGAGGTTACAACATGAAAATTATAAAAACATTAAACCCTTCAAAATAATGTACAATTAAATTAACCCTTTCCTCCAAACATTTTTTTTATCAAATTTTCTCTCAAAAATAAATTCATTTAAATTCTATTTACAATTAAAAGCTAAATATATAAAAATTATATAACCAAGTTTTTCCTTTCCTTTTTCATCTATATTCATCTTATAATTTGAAGCATGGCTTCAGTATTTCTATCAGCAAGTTAAAGTTTGAAACTATAAAGTGCTCAGCACGAAAGAAAAAGGAAACGGGCGCATGCGTTATACTGAAACATGGCGGCCTCCTCTTCGCCTGTAAATCTGTTTGCTATAGAAAAACTATAAAAAGTCAAACTAGAACCTGAATTTATAAGGATATAGTAATGATACAATAATATCTAAAAGAGCGCAGCAAGGCAATCAGAATATTCTTATTCAACCTGTCAATTAATCGAGTGCCAGATATGTTTCGGTTTCGTTTCGGCTGCGATTACATCAAAGTGTAAGAATAAATAATTTATTTAAATATTTATTTATCAGGGTGTGAAATAATTTATTACTACACCGTGGATTCACTAAGGGAATGCTAAGAAGAAGTAATGCTCCGTTTTTGATTGGTTGAACCAGTGCTTACTATTATTATTTCTATTATTATTAATTCTGTTATTATTACTATTATTATTATTTCAAATAATAATAGTAGGCACTGGTTGAACGAATTTTTCTTTATTTACGCATGCGCCAGTTTCCTTTTTCTTTCGTGCCAGTCACTATAATTTTGTGATTTTTGTGACGCTATTTTCCAAAGAAAACTTCATTCCATGGAAGTTTTGAAAGCCATAAGATCGGGAATTCAGAAATTGCATGTGATAGGCTATTTAGCTATAATTCATTTGTTCGTTAATGACTGGTTAATCTTGTGTTTGACTCTTCCACTTTATCGTCTCATGGATTCACTTATTTATAAGCTGTGTTTGTTAGCTTATTGTGAAGATCATTTTAAAATTTGTACAATTTTGATCATTATACAAGTTTTAGATAGTTTTAGTTTTTAATAGTGGATGAGATTTAAATGAATTTTATAAGATAGAGATTTTGTTAAATAATATCTCGGGAGGATTAGTTTAATTGTTTTTGGAAGGTTTAAATTTTTTAAATTCTCATGACGTAATCGCATTTAGTGCTGTTTTTTGGTTATAAACTTGTTTCTTAATTTCTTTTCAATTCTTGGTTGATTAAAAAAAAAACAATCGTATAAATTATCCTAGTAAAAATGGTGCCCGCCCTCTCGCTCGTGTCTGACGAACTGAATCCCAGTTCGTGACTTAAGTTATCTTCTTTAGTTCCATTTTATAATTTTTCATGTTTTTAATTAAAAATTAACAAATATGATGTTATTATTTATTTATTTCTTATTTTAATTTATGCTGCTTATCGTTTATGGTAAACCAGAATGCATTATTATATAAAAACATAATTTAAGAGCATTTAATGTTCGGTACAATCATTTACTGCTTAAAATGGTTGCTAACGCATGACATGTACTGTAAAAACGCAAATATACAACATACATATAAAGAACAAATGAATGGAATTTGAGGATTGCCTGTAGTTTATCATTAAAGATAACTTTATTTTTTTTCTGGTGTTTACTTACCTAAAACAATGACTGCAATCGTAAGGCCGAGAATGATAAGGATAGAGGTAACGCTAACAATTAATAATTTAGAGAAAACGAAACTTTGATTTCCACAATTGAGCACGACATCATTTTTGTTACTAGATCAGAAAAAGAAATGACAAAATCCAAAATTTTAAAGAAAAAATATTTTTATTTGGAGATATAATGCGATAAATAAATCAAAACGGGATTCTGTATATTTGCTATGTGGGACTAAAGTGTATCTTAATAAGGTTGTCATTAAATATATAGCAGTAACGAAGACAATTTTGAATTCACTGTATGAAGGTTCGTACTTACCCACCGGACACAATAAAATCGCGTCCACTGTCAACAGCCATAGACATTTTGAGACGAGTGAGTGCGATCGCTTCTTGCCGTGTAAGATCTTTTAGCAATTTATGGTTTATCGAATTCTTTGTTTGTTAAATGATAAGAGCTGATTTCTATTTTAGATTAAATCTACTATTAGCTTTAACGTTTATCCGGTTTGATGTTGAAAATTGTATATTATTTTCGGCTTTTTTGTGAGAATGATCCTATTTCTTTGCATTTCTAATATGATAAAGCATATCTGAATTTTCTAAATAGTAAAAAAGAGTTAATGTAAACTATCACGTTATTATCATGTGTGGTATTGACTCACGACAGTCCTTGAAAGTAAACTTGCCATCTTAAGCTTATTAAAAATGGTACTGGGTATTTCAGCAGCAATGCTACCATTATTCAGTAATACCTATGGCTGGGGAATCGTTGCTTTCTTAATTTATACTAATTATTTAGAATTCATTTAAATAAATTCAGAAAGCAAGGATTTCCAAGCCACAGATACCGTTGAATAATGGTAGCATTGTGATTTTTCGTTGTGGAAAAAGAGGAATTTTCAATTGATTTCATCATAGCCACAGTTTGCAGTTCTTTTATTTATTCATCTTAAGCTTAACAAGTTCTCTGAATAAAAAATGGAATCGTTACGTTAAAGCCCGAAAGGAGAAGTGGGCACGTTTGTGTTTTTTTTTTAATACAAATTCTAATTTAACATAACATTTACAATCAGTAATTGGAAATCAGGAGTTGGCTTTATCGGAATGATAATTTTCTTAATTAGCATTAGAAAGAGTAAAAAAAAAAACAAAAAAAAACAAAAAAAAACTTTTCATTGTTTGAAATGGGAATATCTCATCCAGAAGGTTTTCTTATTAATTATATGCGTTATCAAGAAATAATTTCTAAAGTGTATTAATAACAGTGACAGCATTTTTATATATGCGCAGAACATTTGAAAAATTTTAAGGTTTAAAGCTACCGAAGATTTTTGCATACAAAAGATTCAGCACGATAGTTAAGCTAAACACGCTGAACTAATTTTATTGCTAGTGAGTCAAAAATATAATTATATCAATAAATTTTAAGAATACTTTTGACATATCCTTGATACATACGAAGTTACGCCGTTGTGTAATTAAAGTTGAAAATTATTTAAGAGCTTATTTTGCAACTGCCATTGATGGTTCATTAAATTATCAAAAGTTAAATTTTCTCTATTTTTTATAGAATTGCTTATAGTAAAACGTTCCCACCTGTCTGCGAACAAATCAGATTGATTGCTGTTTCCAGATGATATCGACATTGTCCTTAGAATTTCTATATATTTCACTGTTATTATAGTTTTTACGCCTTTAATTATACCATTGCCGTTCACACTGATTTTTTTACTAGCTATAATTGCTTATCTAAATATGAGCACCTTCCGGTTTCATTTTCTTTCTTTTAAGCATGTCTTTTTATCTCGAATAATCAATTTATAATCGTCGATAAAGAATTTAAAAATTTCTACTATGCTATTTTATATTTCTAATATAGTTGAATATTATTACTATAATATTTTTGGAACAATAAGAATTTATTGAAACCATTTACATACATTAAAATGATTTTAGGCAGTAACCGAAGAGATCTCGTAGACAGGGAGGGATCAACCGGCGTCTCCATCTCCAACAAAAGAAACTGTCACCAAATGTGTTATAATTAAATTTATCGGTTTGATAAAGCAATTGTCAGGCCATTTCGTAGATATTATAAAAGCAAATAAGATAATATACGAATCCCATCAAAGCATTTGCTTCAGAAAACGTGTGCATATGTTATTTGCTCATTTTAAATGCAATATAAGTTTACGGATGCAAAACACTGTATTGTAATATTTAAAGGACATGTAAATTAATATCAATTTATGTTATCGTTTTTCTTTTTTGGGAAATGCCTTGCTTAGAGTTCTCGTTTTTGAAGATGAAGAATTCTCTGAGGGCCTCCAGGATAGCTGTCTTTATTGTAAAGATTGATTCCACGAAAGTCTTCAAAGGTGCAAAAGAGCTAAAAAAATCAAACTATGGCCAGTAGGATAAGACAGATTAGATATTCATAATTTCTACGCGAATTTCCACAGAATGATTTTCTGGCTTAAAAATTGAGTTGAGGCCAAAGCTAGAAGCGTTTGGGTTTGAATGGCTACACTGCGTTTTGGACTGCATCATTTCGACTGACAATGTTGTCCATTGTGAATATCGCCTTGTGTTTTGCGGATTTGAAGAAAGTTAGATATTTGTGGGCTAAAGAAGATGGAATATCAAGTGGAAAAAGTAAACACCTCCGATTTACAATGCGTCTCAAAAGTTTAGGGAACCATGTATTTTAATGATTAGAAAAGAAGTATTGAATCCAAAACAAATATTTACATTCCTAACGGAATTATATCTTTAATCTAACAAAACAAAGCACTGGCCTCTAGCTTATTATTTTGAAGATGATTTTAACAAAAATTTAAAGAATGCTGGCTGAAAAGTTTAGGTAATTTATTGGGTTTGCGAAAAAAAATAGCACTATTCATAGACAATGTGCTTTCACGACGATGAATCACATCAAACCACGGTCGTTCATTGTCATGATTAGTTTTTGCATCGAATCTGGCTTAAAATTGTACCAAACAACTTTAATTGTGGCCTGCTACCGATGTAAACTGACGACCACCAGCGTACAACTGCTCCATACATTCTCAGCGGGATTGAGGTCGAACTTCTTCGTGGCCACTTCACAAGATGAATTTGACCAATCGTTAATAGATGGACCCATTGTCCTCTTGGAACACCCAACTGGGTGGTCTTAGCAAGTCAGCCATTAGTAACAAATGCTGTGACAGAATATTTTGTTAATTTTCTGGCTTCTGTCAGAAATCTGAATGCACCCCACACTATGGCTAATCTATCGCCTTGATGGTTGACGTGCCATTTTAACATATTTAAGTGTTGGGATTGCTCTTAAACGCCTATGGACAGTAGCCTTGGATATTTTCAGAATGGGCTGATGTGGAATTTGTCGCAGAAAAATTCTCTGTTGAGTTGCCATTCGCACAACTGTCGACCATATCTGTAAGTTGTGCATTTGGGTCTTCAAGATCGAGGTTTTGGCTTCATTTCTTCATCTCTACTTATAATTTGTAAATACCAGAGGCAGAGCGTCTAACTTCCCTTTCGTTCACAAATTTTGCAGATGCTAAATGCATGTATATATTTGTAATTTCATCAGGTGCGAATTGTTTCACTTCTAGCATGGCTCTTATTGATGATTATGAACTTTTAAAAACAACTACTCGACATTGTATACTCGACATTCAATAGAGTATTCTGAGTATTAAAAGTGAGATCATGTAATTTGCATAAACATTAATTTATTACAGCACCCCTACAAACCATTAACGTTTGAGACAGTGGATTTTCCATTATTGTTAAAATCTTATAGAATCTTAACTAATAAGCTAGAGGCTAGTGTTTTTTGTTTTGTAGCTTAGATTAAAGATATAATTCAGCTAAGAATGTTAATATTCATTTTGCATTCAATAATACTTTTTAATCATTAAAAACATGATTACATAAACTTTTGAGACGCACTGTATTCTTCTGTTCGAGTTCAACAGAGAGTAAAGGCAACGGAGGCAGCTCGGACACTTGTGTCGTGTAAGGAAAAAATGCCATCGGGGAAGAGAAGGAAGAAAATGGTCAAACTAACGACGAAAGGAAACCACAAGTCCACAATAATCATTTTAATAATGCCTCAGATGTACATTTCGAAAGCTATGCTTTCTTCATCAGTGAGTGATTAACTTAAGAAGAAAATGGTTTTGTCATTTCAAAGAAGGCCACTTTGAACAGAGTGATTCTCCACTTCCAGGAAGACTATCGGGCTGTCATGAAGGCCGTTTAAACGCCTTAATACAACGATAACCCACGTCGGTCAATCCAATAATTGTCAATTTCGATGAATTGTGACCAGTTCATATCGTGCGATATTTGTATTCACAGGGAAAGTTCAAAAACGCTACGAACTCATGCATCAACAAAATGTTTCATACAATCCATATTTCCTGTTTCTAGAGTGCAATCCATATTTCCTGTTATATCTCTTGGACAAAGAATGACACCAATACAAAATTGGAGCTGTAAATATTTTATTGTGTAATTCAATCTTGATTTACAGCAAATGTTGAAACAGGTATGTGCCAAACGCCAAGTCTACTCGAGGACAGGTATTTGCAGCTATATGTTCCAACATATCGGAGGGAATGCATGCAGTGATGTTACGGATATGGTCTTCGGATTGTTTCCGAATACACATTCTTTGAGATAAGACCAAAGATAAAAATCTACAGTTTAGACAACAAGAGAAAACATTGGCTAATCCGCACTTTCTGCACCACACGAACGTTTTCTATTATTGTGCAGACTATAGTGCTGTTAGATCATGTGAACCAGGTAATTATAGTCCACTTGAGATAACTCGAATTTTTCAACTAAAAGGTATATTGTTGACTTATTGTCATGTGGATAAAGCAGCGTAAGAGACAAGAAAGCGTGAACGTGTAATAAACAAAAATAAGTTCTTTTTATTTTGCAAAATGAAACTAACATATACACTGTATCTTAAGTGTACAAATAACCAAAATAGGAAACACACTAGTGTTGCAGTGGAAGTGGCAAAATAGTACAAAAAAATGATAGTTCTTGAAAAAGGCAAATGAGCTATCTGCTCACGCGTCGTCTTGACGAATTTTTGCCAAGCTCAAAAATTAAGGACGAGTTTCCTGGAGAAATTTATATATCACAGTTTGAGGGGTAGAAGTCAGTTAATGTTGTAACGGAGGTCGTTAGAGGCTTTTATTAAGAAACAATCTCGGTGCCTGATGAGTTATGAAAGTTTGTAATCTGAAATAGCGAGGTAGCGTATGAACCGAGGCTAGGTTAACTCGGTTGCATAGCATACCCTAAAACTATTGTTGAGTGGGTGGCAATACACGCTGGTATCCCGCGTTGTGCAGAGCACTATTGAGGAATACGGTCCGAGAAAGTATGAGATTGTTCGTTGTAAAGTTGCAACCGATGGCCAACAAACACCGAGACCAGTTAACTCGATGTCTGCAACTGAATCGGGAAAACGAAGCTAAAGGACAAAGCTCGGTTGAAGTACCCACAGGCGAACGGCCCTGACGTGGTTTCGCTCTGACGGGAAGCGGGCGTAGAGTAGATTGTTGCGTAACGTACACGTTTACGATCTGTAGACGCTGATTTATCGATAATTTCTGTCGATATGAAAAGCAGCGTTGAATTGCATCCGTCGCTTGATACGAAGCGCAGATTCTGGTACGAACACTGCTGAACACCTTTATTGACGATCAAAGCACTAGGGCTCCTTGAATTATACACATTATGACCCCTTATTAAATCGGAAGCAAACGATTAGCTGCACCAACAAACACTTGGGTCAACGATAAAACTTTAAATCACCATTTCTCAAACATGAAGCACCATCGGCACAATTGAAAATGAACACCAAAAAAAAAACAAAAAAAAAACAATCTAGTAGCAGATAAACACACACGTCACTAAATTAAGATGGAGGCGTCGTACACCCTTGAACACACATTACATATTCACTAACGCCAAAGAACAACGCAGATGCAAACACACAGCATCGACGAAACCACTAAGAATCGCCACCAACACTTTTCTTCAAATTTCCAATCGTGAAATACACTAAAATCACTTCCCTCTGGCACAAGGGCGAAGCGTCGACTAGATGCGAAGAGTACAGCTTCTAAGCACACAAATAAAGGACTACTATTAGCTCAATAGGAGCTCACAAAACTGGAAACAACACAGCATATAATTCTTCGTACATTAGCATGCAGACTACTTCGTAGATTCAAAAACATGGTTCCGCTGCGGTAATGCATAGAAGAAAGCTTAGTTCCAATTTCCCGCTGCACACTTATAGGCGAATTAAAAGGCAGAGAACGTTATCAGATGTCTAGGGATAAATCCTCCCAGGCCATTCAGCAAATAAACTCCGAGTGAACACGGATATACCCCTACCACTGACTGACTTTCGCTTAGTTCAATGGCGTCTTGACTAAACGCCGATTGATTAAGTTCAGTTTGATAAGTCCGAATTGTTGCCTCAAAAATGGTAACGTTAAGGTAGGCGTTATCGTGTAATATTGCGTTAACTTGAATAAGATGAAAGTCCTACCGTATTCGTGACACAGCCACCTCAGGAAAACTTATTAGCTTTCCAACTTCGGGAACTCTCCATTCGCTGCAGAAGATGCCGCGGAGGTTGAGGGTAGTTCGCTGAGTCTCTCCCGGCTCGTAGTCGTCGCGGCTTCAATATCGAACACCTTGAGGATTTATAGAGCAAATTTTGCCATGGCTTCTCTCCGTCCCCTTGTGTACTTAGGAGTCCGTCTCCGTAGGCATTCCGACGACGGTAAGCGTTGTCTCACTCGCCGACCGCTGTCGTAGTTTCGTCGTGCACCTTTCCGTCGAAAAGGGACTCGCTCGCTGTTTCGTACGGGGAAAAGTAATCTCTCGTTCCCTCGCACGTACGCTCACTTCTCTCATCGAGCTTTGACGGGTCCTTAGGTCGTTTTATATCGTCCCCGACGAGCATATCCGACCGTCGTTGTCGCTGCCATGACACATTCTGCCTTCTCTCCTCTCCTTTACCACGTGATGCTTTCGGAGTGTCTCTCTGAAACCAAGGGGTCCGACATTCAAAGAAATGATGTACGAGATTTTAAAATCCCCAGATTTTTCAAGTGATTCTAAGATTTGGGAGAGATTTCATAAATCTGTAAGATCAGACTACGTAACTTGGAAACTACTCGTTGGAATTCGATCAAATTTTAACGGTATGTACCCTATCATACCTCCCAAACTTCATCATCCTAGGTGTTATAGAACCTGAGTTATTAAATTGATCAATCTTAGTGGCGGCATTTTTATTTCTGTTCATATCTCGGTTATCGTTAAAATTCGAACCCATGTCCATATGCACTTTTTTGCTTAGAATCATCCATACTACCTCCTCTAAAAGTTTGTGACGGGATTTCAGACTCGCCATGTATATTTTACTTTTGTTATACTTGCATAATGTATTGTTTGTACTATTGTTTTTAACAATACAGGATAATTATCATATTAAAAATATGATTCCTAATTTAAATAGGTTGGTACTGAATATTTAGAAAAACTTTTTAACGTTATGAGGGTCGACCGAGAAAAAAAAAGCGTAAACGTTATGAAGGCCGACCGAGAAAACCTGGAACAAAATATGCAATAGTGAAAACCTGGAACGAAATGAGAATTCGCGAGGAATTCGAGAGAGATTACTTTAGTGAACGAGAGCGATACACAATGACGAAAAACAGAATTTCCGATTTCTGTGGGCTTTTGTTAGATCTGAAGACGAGGAAAATATTTTTGCCGAGTTTTTTGCTTATTTTTTTGCGGATCGTTAGGTGACGCAGAGATCGAATGTCAGATTTCAGACTTTTAAAATCTGCGATAATCTTTGAGATTTTTTTACAGATTTGTGAGATTTGTGGGACGGTGTACGAAATTTTTCCGTACGACGGACCCCTTGTCTGAAACTGACGTCTTCTGGCCTCGTCATCAGCTTCTTTCAGTTTCGCGGATCGTTGATGCTGCTGAAATCCACGTGCCACTTATTCAGCACCTCTCGGGTTGCAAGGCACCGTTTGAACACTTTCATGTTAAATTGTGTCACGTGTGTTAGATTGTGTCCTCACCAACAACATCTTCTAAAGAGCGAATTTCAAAATCGTATCTTTTTACTTATGGGAGAAATAACGGAAATATGGGTTTTGGGGACTTAAAAATCACTCTGACAAAAATATAAAAACACCTGCTAAAAGAATGAAATCTTTACTTAAAGTCGTGTTGAATCGCCTTTTGGTAATGGAATTTGATTCCTCACTTCATACAAAAATTGATATAGCTCTCGCAGAGATGCTGAAGGCGGAAAGCCAGTCCAAATCTTATCCTATAAAATTGAGCATGCTTATTGTGATATGGCGACGATAGCACCCAGGGAAGGTGCGAGAATGCATACTCTTCAAACCACGATTTGAGAAACAATTTTGCATCATGGAGTGCACATGATTGGCCAAAAAGTGTACATAGTGGTGTCACTGATGTCAATTACGGCTCCACTATACTTTACTTTAGAACAACGCAATCTTGGTCATAAGCTTGGGACAGTCTTTGTCTTACATAAACTCGTCCATTGGTTAAGAATAGTGTGAAGCTTGATTCATCGGGCCATATTACGATCTTCCATTCATCGTTAATGCACGATTTATGTATGATGTACCACTTTTTTTCCTCTTCTGAGCATTAATCTCGGTCATTAGTGTTTGGCAATTGCAACTCGACCGTGAGTCTCTCCTCACAGTTTTTGCGGACATGGACTTTTAGGAGACTGGTGATCTGGCATTGGACAAAAGCACGGTGAGTCGTTGGGCAAAGCGTGTGTCATCATCGCCGCAAGGTCAAGCAAATCTGTCTGATCTCCCGCGAGCTGGCCGGCCGTGCACAGCTCTGACTCCTGCAATGTCGGAACATGCGAACACTCTCATTCGAGCAGATCGACGGATCACAATCAAACACTTTTGACAGATTACCGTAGAAATTCTGCAAGCGCCTATGAATATCTGAGATGCCCTGGTTTTCGCCAAAAGAAACTCAATCACTGCCCGTTGTTTGGAACGCACCTCCATTGTAGACGCCACTTTAACAGCTCACTATAGCGCTGTCACATATCGGACGTCAATGAAACTTTACGAGACGAAGCGGAAATGTTTGAAAATGTTCCACAAGAAATGTCCAGTTTTTTCAACCAAAATTGGCCGAGAAAAAAATGTGTTGCATTACTTATTGAACTCCCCTCGTAGATTCACCAATAATTTGCCATTTTTGAAACTCGTTACTACTAGCAGCGTACGCTGTGAATGAAGAAATTGTCGCTTTTCACCGGATAGCACGGTATCATTTAGCGGAAGCGAAAGAATGCTACGTCACTTCTTCTTTCAATTCCGAATATGTCGTCAATTTCACCCATTCCGACTATGCAGTCTGTATAAGAAAAACCTCTAACCACAAAATAAGCATCCGGCATTTCATATCGCAGGTTTTTCATTTCTATACAGGCAATTTCACACAAAAATACCTTCTTATTTTTTATCATATTTTATAAATTGAGATTCACCTACTATTCTGTTGTTGATGTATTTGTTCGACTTCCTCTTTACCATAATCAGTGTTCTCCCCAGCAAATTTTATCAGGTAGGTGGAAGGATAAAATAGCCGGGCGGACAAAAATTAAAAACAAATAAAATATTATGCAGTGGTGTACAGTTTTTCACATATTCAGCCGGGCGGTCACCAAAATCAGCCGGACGGCGCGCCCGTTCAAAAAGGCCTGAGGAGAATCCTGCGTAATGATCGACACTATAGAAAAGAATAATGAACATATCTTCTGGGTTGACTATACGGTGAGCACACTTCTTCGTGTGTAATGATGGCTCTTGGAAATACTTAATGTTTTCCAAGGGAAGAACTAATGACTGCTATAATGAAGACTAAAAACTTGCTATTTTAATATTGATTGTTCCCCGTTTATATATTTTGAAATTGATGAAATGACAACGAAAATGCATCGTTTTCTTATCACGCTCACTGTGAACCTAATTTCTCATTGTCCTATAATCTTGCCTATTTGCTACAGTTTATTGCCAGAAGAATAATATTATAGAGTTTCTCACAAAATATTGAGTCAAGCAGCTCAAAAATACGTTTATATAAAGCGAGAAATCACAAGGAAGATCTATGTATGTTGAATTTATAGGGTACTAAAAAGTAAATTACAATTAAATAAAATCTAAAAGAGTAATATATTTTTATGAAGTTTCGAGTCTAATGAATTAAACTTAGATTTTACAGGGTCATTGGCCGAGATCGCTAAGTTGCAGGTCTTGTGGCTTTTGAGACCAGTGAGTCGCGGGTTCGAACCCCGTAGAGGGCAGGAATGTTTGTTTGTGCCTTTACTAATAATTTTGGAAGACTAAGCAAAATCTCAGTAGGTTGATCCCCTACAGGGCTAAATTTCAAAGAGATCCAGTGGTTATTTAACATCCTCGACACCAAAAGGGTAAACGAGTAATATGCTTCTCTGATTTTCAAGAAATTTAAAACTCTTAAAATTCTAAGTTTTTGTGATAACTTTTCAATAGTTTTTGCGTTTAAACGGATGCAATCTGCAATGACATTAGTTTTGGGCAATAAAATTATTAAAAAAATATGCTGTTTTGAATATATCCGTCAGTAAGGTCACTTATATCAATATTTGTACATGGGGTTGTGTTAATATACTTCTTTATTAGACTCGTTTAGATTTACATCATCATCGGTAATAAAAATTAAAAATGTTTTGAATATTTATAATGGTGTTGTTGATGCGAGCCCGCTTGGAACCATTATATTTTCGCCCTTAATAAACTGTCCCGAGTTTACTTTCCTGTTTTAAAAATTCTGCTACCCAGCTGCGATACATCTTTGTACCCTAATGATTTCTGTTATTTGTATTTGAAAAACGTTAATAGATTTGACAAGCTATATTATTTGCAGAATTAATATCATTCTGCAAGTCATCATTAAGATTTTATTAACGAAAAACCAGTAAATAATTATTTTATTAAACTTTAAAGAAATAGTCTCCATTGTGAAGAAAGTAGAACTGTATTTACTTAAGAAAATACTGTTCCGAAATTTTGAACAGGGCTACACGGGAAAAAACCTAAAAGTAGTATCGAATTCAAGCGTGTTTAATTACATACGCTTTTTTATGTAGAACGATGAAGGCGTTTGTCTGATAGACTGGTTAAAGTGAAAAAACAAACAAACAAACAAACCGTTAATTAGTTTCTATTTGTTTTGATGAGTTTCTTATGAACCTTCTATATTCCTTTCTAAGAATTTAAGTGGCAGTCAACACGAAAACAGGAAATAAGGAGTGAAATTAAATCTCTTCGCTATCACTGAGGACGAATGAACTTCATTCAGCTACGACGAACTTCAGCCAATGTGATCTTCATACAAAACTTGTTTTTAAATTCAAAACTATTTCTGAAATGCGGAATACGAAAAAGTATTTTTTTTAATATTCATTTAACCAGGTTAATTGTGTAATTTTTACGTAAGCAAGTTTTACATGGAATAAGAGAACAACCAACATGAGACAGAACAAGTTTATAAAAACGATAGCCTAAACATCCCAAGAAGGCTCGTTTTTCGTGTTTTCGATGCAGAGAGCGAGAACTCAATCGGCAACGAAATAACAACAGCACGGCAACAAAGTCCAGAGGTTCTGATCCTGATGGATCGATAAGGTCACTAGCAATTTTGAATATCATCGCGACATAGACGATTTTTTTTCTATTTTTTAAAGTAAAATTATCAGTGACAATATAAAATCATCAATGAGACATATGATACATCTTCATATTTTTATAATATGTAAATGAGAAACACCGTTTTCTTTTTTAATTTTCCACAGTTCAAATTCATGACGTATTTCACTTAATATATGCTCGCCTGCTAATAATAAGCGATTTAAGTTTTTACAGTATTCAATATTTAGATTAAATGTTAGTAAAAATTTAGCGGTAAATGATTGATTTAATCAATGAAGTTTTAATATTTTCCATTTTATTCGTTTTCCTCATTGAATGAACTTTTCAAAATTTTGCAAATATTTAAAATTCCATTCATCGTTGTTTATATTTTTATTTAATTTTAAAAGGATGTAAAAATGCCTTCACTTTCTATAGTGCTATGCATTATTTTACTAATGTTGATTGGCCTCTATTCTTCATCATTTGTTTATAATTGTTATTATTGAAACTTTTTCTTCGATTCCACGTGCCTTAAAGTGGAGCATGCGTGTTAACCTTGGTTTAGAGTTAGGGGGGTCATGTGTTGAGTTGGATCGTATTGAATTGAATCCTTAACTACAAACTATAAATCTTTAATCTTCTCTTGGCTTCTATCTTCCTCATCCTCCATGGTAATTATCAGGATGAAATGGCTGCTTGGTATTCTGATCCTTTTCGTGCAGAGCAGTCTGGCGGATCGAATTGAGGATTGCAACAAAAGATTGATCAATTCTTTTGAACTTTTATGCGGAAGTTCTTCAGCCTCAAGCACAGGTAGGATCAAATTCAGTCTCAATTTATGAATAAGCATCATTGCTCATGATGTTAAGATGAAACGGCTATAGTAAAGTATCTGGGACATAATTGGATATTTTCTAGTATTGCTTGAAAAAAAAAACAATATACGAGAGATTTACTAATGATAAAGCAAACAGAAATAATGATAAATTTTTAATGAATACACAGTTTCATGGGATTTATTCATTTTCTAACATGGATTTATTCTTAAGAAATCCGCTTACTCAATCGCGCACGTAGATTCGAAGGGATCAAAAATTCAATTTAAAGGAAATGTTTCGATGTTATGCTTTTCGTTTTTGTTTTTCTTTAAAACAACAACTTTCATTATGCTCAACATTCTCGATTGCTATTTAAAAATTATGCAGTTTATATCGTATTTAAGTACCGGCAATTATTTTGAAGAGTAAAAATAGACTCAAAGAAGGTGCATGTGATAGACTTCGTATAACAAAATATTGAACAAAAGAAAAAATTAAAAATATTCAATGTAGATCGGAAAAGATGCAGGAAACAAAGTTTAACATATACAAAAGTAAACACACCACAAATTCTGAACAAAGCAACTCTTTTGTTGATGCTAGCTCCAAGAAAATGTTCTCAACGATCGTTATTATAAATGTTGTAATAACCAGTTGAAATAACTGACATTTGATGTGATGGTACCGCCTATTTTAATCTAATATAAATTTATTTAAAGGAAGTAGAATTTACAAATCAGTTGAAGAGAGATTTTTTTTTAAAAACACCATGTTGATTGTGTTTTACCGATCAGCTTTAATCTTTTTCTCGTATGTCGATAGTGTGTAGTCACCATATGATTCTCTCTCGTTCCAGTTGTCGTAATATCGAAGATTCTCTAAGCGTTGCAAATTTGAATAGCGATTTAACCAAACGTATCTAAATTCGAACAAGAACTCCTTTAGAAAGGATTAGCTTTTTATTCGCACAAAAAAATCTGTGATTATTTCATTAAACTAGTGCGTGTATGAATTTGCGCCTACAATATGTGTTTCTACTAAGCTGCACTGTGTCGTCGCCATGTAGTAACGTGAAAAGCTGCCGCACCACTGGATCCGTAACCGTGATTGCCACTTTGATTAGTTATCGAATAAAAATTCTTAGTTAAAAGAAAAAATTAAAGACATTACTTATTTGCGTATGCGAGGTCATCAGTCAGGGTAGATAACTAACAAACGAATCCAGTCTATAAATAAACTTGAGATTCAATTCTTAAAGGAGCAATATTTTGATAAGAAAAAACAAATTTGCTTATAAAAATGTTTTGTAAACATATATGTCAAAGACATTTAGAAATAAAATTCAGTTAAACACTAGCTAGATCGATGAAGCGTTCGTCAGTTCTTGCAGCTCTTGTTTTTAATTGAATTAAATATATAAAAGATTTATTCATTTGCCTCAAATAAATCTTACTGAAAATTATTCAAAATATTTATTAACGCACATACGATTAGCTATTTTCTCATAGATTTCGTTCCTGAGGCCTTGAGTACAAACACCTTCGTCAGATCTCATCTGTTTAAAATGCATATATTCAGAATAGTCACAATCGTGCATAGATATTCTTACGTTTTAGAAAGCTGAACTTGTCATCCATAACAGCAGCATCTATTTAAAACGCCTATATTCACAACGAACTATTCACATTCGCCTGTTTTCATCTATTAAAACTTAAGTAGTATCAAGCTTACTAGCCTGATTCTCTCCCTCGTTACTAAACCATTTTCACACTTTCTTATTTGCCCTACACAAGCACAGACATCCATAAGACGTATTTTGCTATCTCAACTGTAAGCAATCTCTCGTTCATATTTTTATATTTCAGTTTAAAGTATAATATGCTTTCTTCAAATCTATACACTCTAAAAACATTTACTTTTTCACACGGAGAAACTTCTCTATAGTCATAGCTAAACAGGAAAGATATCGCGTAAATATCTCTCCCATCCCCGTAGTCACGCTCTCCATTTCCCCTCTAATTTTATCAATCATTCTAGTATATAATCTGTCGATGGTAATATGTCTAAATTAATTATATGATATTTTCCCTGTAATAAAATGTACAGATGGAATGTACATAAGTTCGATGAAAGTAAATTTGACTCAGTTGTTAAAATTAATGATAATTTCTTGTAGATCCAAACGTTGGAGGCTTTTCTCGAAGAAATTCTACGCAGATGTTGACATTCGATGATAACGCAGTCTTAGTTGAAAATCTGTGGCAAACATTGAGTCTCTTCCTGGTCGAATATAATGGTAAATTATAAATTAAGTGGAACAGTGTTAGTGTCTTAATTCTGTATGAATACAGACGATGAAAATGATAATGAAAAAGAAATGTAAAATAAATTTAATGTAATAACTTAATAGTAATAACGTTTTCGTGGCCGGTCAAGTCACGTCGTCAGTTGTTTTATAAGGGAATTTCAGTGAAGATGAAGATGGAGATGTTTCTTAACTACTACTGTTTAGTTTTCTTAACTATTTCTATTTAGCTAAATGTCTATAGGGCTAATTTACTTTTATTTTGATTGTTGTGTATTTTAATTTTAATTTATTATATGCCAATTGTTACTTATGTTAATGGATATCTGTGCTAAATTATTGGGGGTCTAATTTTATTGAGACAGCTTCTTTTAATAGTCTTTTTCGTAATTTTTTTTCTTTAACTATAATTTTTATTTGTTGCCAATTAGAAGTGTGGTTGTTTATTATGCAGGGATTTGCTAAATTGTGATTGTTATTATTTTTTAATCTTATAATTTACCACCAAATCCGACCGTGAGAGACTGTTTACCATCTGGGAAGAGACTCCAAAGTTTGGCACCTACTAAGCAGTCATCTTACCACCATTTTTAACTAAGACTGAGTTATCATCAAATACCAACATCTGTGTAGAATTTCTTTTAGAAAAGCCTCCAACGTCTGGATCTACAAGAAGTCATCGTGAGTTTTAACATCCGAGTAGTGAAATTTATTTTCATCGAACTTAAGTAATTCCGTCTGTACATTTTATTACATGAAAAGTATCATATCATTACTTTAGAATAACTCTACTTTCCATTTTTCAACTCAAGTAATATTTTTAATATTCTTAAAAGGTTTGAGCTATATATGTTATTAAAATCCTTAACAAAAATTACACTATGTAGCAAAAGTTTCCAGTTTGAATTGAGTCAACTTTTTCCAGTAGTAGGAACTAAGACGTCTGCAGGTTATCTTGACATTTGCGATAGTTCTGCACTTCCAACATTATGGCAACTGTAGGAACCTGACAATGCTCCTTGTTACAAAGCAAATTGTGTGCAAGAATGGTTTGAAGAGACAGGGATTAAAAAAATGGATTTGCTCCAATAAAAATCCTATTGAAAATTTATGGGATGAATTGGAGGAACAAATACGTGCTAGGCCATATTGCCCCACATCTATAAACTCATCAATGCTTTTCAGAAAGAATGAAGAAAATTCCTGAAACTATATGTCAGAATCTGGTGGATAATTTTTTCCGGAGACTAGAGGCCGTAATAGAAGCAAAAAGAATGTTCAAAACCAGATTTATTTTCGTGAAGTTATGGCTACAGTGCAGAAGTCATTCCGGAAACTTTTGATCACATAGTTTATTCAGTAAATGTATTGAAACATTTTTGTGTTTTCAATTTAAATTTTTATCATATTTTCATATTCCTTTTTAAATAAACATAATTCAATTTTAAAAATATATTAGAAATTTGGAAAATTGATTCATATATGTAAGAAATAAAGAATTTACTTAATTTGTGAATACAGAAACTTAAGTAATTTTTTGAATAGTGAAACCTTTTTTTTCTCCTTTTACGCCCTTAAACAATCAGACGACACGTTCTTCCGAAAACGTTATGAATTCATTAGGCACTGTTGTAGAAGTTCTTGCAAACTTAGCAAAATCGCATCTGTTTGTCCCAGCTGGAAATCCGCAGTGACTGCACTAGTCAAGGGAGGAAATGATATGAAACTCAGAAAGCAATCAATGTTAAGTAATTCATGTTGATATATTTAAAGGCTCTCTCATATAGATAAGAAAATTTATTTGAATTTTTCAGGATACCCTGTATATAAAGAAATTGAGAACCTTTAATCCACAAAGACTAATGATTAAAGAGGTCTTTCTTTCTCGTTATTCTTTGTGGGTTAAAGATTTTTACTAATTTTTTTAGTTCGTTCCTATCCATATTTTTCTTTATTTTTTGTTAAACATGTACTGTCCGCTTCCCAGGAAAATGCCCCTGAGTTGTTGAAAGTGCTCACTGCGCGCGTTGCAGTTGTGGATGCGTCCACAGCACTGATAGGGAAGGAACTTTAACCAGCTGCTGCTTTTCCGATCTTTCCCTGCCTATCCTCCATGCATTTTCATATCATTGTTCCCTATCAGCGCTGTGGACGCATCCACGACTGCAGCGCGCGCAGAGAGCACTTTCAACAACTCAGGGGCATTTTCGCGGGAACTATACAGTATATGCATATATCAACTACAAGACAGTCTTCTGTGTCTCCAAAAGAAGACTGTCTTGCAGTTGAAACATGCTTATTAATTTTTTTTTTGTGGAAAAGCGACAGTATAGCATTGATGAAGTATAACATTCACACAGGTTGTAGTTTTTTCTCTTTGCTAAGATATTTAAATATCTTGATCTTCGTTCATGGATCTTGGTTGATCTTCATTTTTTATACCGGGTGAATAAAAAGTCCCGGAACGGTATCTCGAAAAATACACATCTTGTCAAAAAAAGAAAAAATACGTGTCAAATATTTTTGAGTGCTGTTTAATAGTGCCAAAATTAGCCCCCTGCACCCATCGTAATTAAATAAATAACTTGGGAAAACCTTAGACTAGAATATTGAAGTATCTTAAAAACTCAATATTATTGATGCCTAACCAATGATTCTTAAAACCATATTATTTATTTAAAAGATAAACATATATAATCTTTAAGATCCCATTTATTTATATAATAAATTATTTATAAAAAATATGACATTTTTATTTCAAAAATATTCCAATGAGGTTATTTCAACTCTATATATATATATATTATTTAAATAAAAATCTTTTTTTAAATGATAAATCCATAACATAAAACCCTAAATACATTAAACTACGTATAATTGCTCTATTTAAATTCACCCGCTTAACGTTTTTAATTGAAAAATTATAAAGAAGTGTTTTCTTATCTATTTGGATCATTTTATATAATAATTCTTCATTAATCGTACTCATTTGTCATTCAATCGTTATCTAAATACTAGTGGGTATAAAGTTATACTAAATCAATTTTTTTCGGCCCAATTAAGTTGGTTGGTACAGCTTTTGTGGTAAATTACAATAAATGTAAATCGGAATTAATTTGTGTTTTTGAATCAACTTGTAAATTAAAAAATTAATTTTTTCATAGTTTAATTGTTGAGTGAATTTAAGAAAAAGAATAATACCTCTTGTAAACTTGTTTTTTCTCCGCGATAGTTAGTGCTGAATACATGGTTTCTGAATTGTACTATAGAATGAAGTAGAAATTTCCGTAAAATAAAGCTTTATCAAATTTCTAAAAATATTTTTTAAGAGGCAAAATCTTTATGTTCTTAAAGGCAAGTATATTCAATATTTATATGACAATTTCCCCAAAACACAATGGATATGGTATCAAATTTAAAAACACTCGTTTTTGACCAGGTAAATTTTCAGTGAAACTGCTATGAAAAGTTAAAATTATTTGCATTTTAAAATGAACACGAAGTTTGATGTTAAAATTTAACCTTTCTTTATCAAAACAAATAAAATATTTACCCATTAGTTTCGCTTGTCTCATCTTGGTCCTGAATGTTTGATTGGGTTAGGTTAGCTGAGGCTAGATTAGGACATATTATCATGAAGGAGATACCAATAGGGTCATGAATAATCTTTTGGGCACTCAAAGATTATATTTCTTATTAAAAGCTGCAGCCAGGTCTATTTCTTCTCATTATTCTTTATAATAAAACTTCCATCTGTTTTTGTGTTTTCTTCTATTTTTATTTTTCAATGCTCATCGAAATGTTTTACCGTAAATCAATTTCTGTTAGAAATGCTAGGACATTTTTTTTAATATCGTTAAGAAAAAATGGTAAGAAAGGACATTTCCTTCATCACAGTCAACGGCTAGAAAAATGGACAATAGTCTCCTAAAATTGTTAATGAAACCTTCAGAGAGATACAATAGAAAATATTTAGCTGAAATCAACAAAAATCAAACTTAAAGCAAGACTAAACAGCAATGTATTTACAAAACACGGACAAATAAAACATTCTCTCTTTTTAATTCAGAAGGAGAGTACAAGTGTTAATTTTCCAGTGATTCTGTCCAGGACAGTCAGCGCTAAAAATCCGTCGATTGAAGAAAAGGGAAATATGGATGTAAGTAATGAAATTTATAATGTTATTATCTTTTATGTCAAAGAAAGAACGGAGTTTGTAATAGAACTAATGGGATTCTATTAATTTCAGCTATTTAAATTAAAGTTTTAAATTAAGTTACTATTAAATTTTTTTATTTGTTGAATTTTAATAGATTTATTTAATCCTTTAAATTTTATTATATGCTTATTGATGAAAATTTAAAAATTCCAATTCTATATTCTCTCCATTTCCCTCTCGTGTGGAAAATTGTTTTTAACAATAGTCGGCTGTGAATAAGGCGATGTAATTAACATATGAGGGACTCCTTATTCCAAAAGTTGCACGTGATATCTCAAAAAAGTTCCCGGAATCGGCGTCTACTGTTTGAAGTAATAATCATAACAATGAAAAAAAAATAGTAATTATTTTTAATGGCACAAGCATTTGTAAATGGACCTATCCTCTAGATGGTGGCCAACACAACGAAGCAGCTGAATAGGTTCCAGATATTTCCAAAAACATTATGAAAGTTATCGAAAGTTTACACAGAAGAAACCTATATACCTTGAAGAAAACCTGTAAATTGTTTTGCAAATATATAGATTTTTCCAAGAAATTTTTCGAAGTTTCCTCATATTTTACTGTACAATTCTGATCGCCATTTCTGACTGTAATTGATATTCCTCTGTTTGCACCGTGGTATGGAATCAAAAATTAACGTTGTCCTTTGTAGATTTTTCCAATTTGTTATTCCAAATCACTATTGGATGGCTGCAACTGATGCTCTAGCATAACCCAGACACCCTGGCCAAAGAAATGGGGTATCTGGACAATTGTCCCCTAGAACAATAGACCCTTAGGACAATGGCCCCCTAAGACGATGGCTCCCTAGGAAAATTGTCCACTAGGACAATTCCCCCCTAACAATTCAATTGGCATTTGTAATAGCGAATCAGTGATGCAATGTTGAGGAAAATATGGCGAAGTTCTACTTTGAACATTTTGATTGATCATATTAATTTCGTACTAATTTCAGGCTGTACTAATATATATTAATCTATTAGGTTAGGTTAAATAAAATAATATGCCACAGATTTTTTCTAATTTTTTTTCTCTGTTTTTGTTCTAACATCAGCGCTGAATGCAATTTTTAAATTATGAATACAAAATCATAATGTGTCCCCAGTCACACATTAATTTTGTATTAATTATGAATACAGAATCATAATTAATCCTTAATTATATGACTATCATTTAGGGTTAAATATCAATTACTAATATAATAAAATACATCGTACATTATTAGCATAAGGAAATAATCGAAACCAGTTTTATTATAAAAAGCTCTTCTTGTCAGTCGTGTCATATGTAAGTGATTTAATCAACTAGTCACCTTCTTTGTGTTCAAAATAAAAATTATCATCTACGTTTCCCCCAACATTAAGTCAATGAATCTCTCTATCACTATATCTGAAAGAATTTCAAATGAAAATGTAAAATAAATTTAAAGTGGTGGAACAGTAATTGCTACATTATTTGCTGGTAACACTACTTTTGAGTGTCCCAAAAGTATAGATACTAGAACTTATTTTAGGCGCGTTCGGCGGGACTCAGATCTGACCCAGAGTAATGAGACACGCGGCAGAACTCGACGAGACACTCGACGTAATGAGACACTCGTGCGAGTCGCGCAAGCCAAGAGCAAACAGCACCTTCGAAAGATGTCATTTTCCACTCGATAGGACGGCGAACGAGATGAATGGACGGAGCAGCCATTAACCTGCATGCAGCAATTGGTGACGACATTGTTTGGCCAATTGTTAAGACTGAGAAACAATGGCAACTCCCTAATTTAAATTTAATTTTAAATGCTTGTTAGTCTGGCGATTGGTACATTTGCATAGGCTTTCCACTTGGTCATGAAAAGAAAAAAAAATGAAAAAATATTTTTTTTGAAAGGGAGATTATGGGGGTCACAAAATACAATTTTATAATTATAATCAAAAATTGCTCATCATACCCTAGCAATTCATTTCCATGTCGAATTTGTTGACTTATGGTTCGCTGGTATAAATACTCCAGCCATTTTTTTTTTTAGAAATAAATTAATATCTCTAAAAGAGCTTAATCAATTGTCATAAAAAGTACGTCGAGGCACAGTTTAAGTAACTCTATAAGTGCTTGTTAATTTCATTTGCTTCTGGTACTTGCCGTTTCGGAGGAGTTAATTACACAAAATTGATCACATAACCACAGACGAAATTTTTTTTTCAAAATTAACATATCTTCTCGAATCATGCGTTTTTAAACCGATTTCAGGGGAAAAGAATTCAGCGGGGAAACGAAAACATAGGACAACATGAAAAATGAAAACAAAATTAAGTTTTTACAACATTTTATTAAATTAGAGTACTTGTCGGAGACAATTTAAAGGGTCAGTTATCCGGGGGCAGTTGTCCTAGAACCAAAAATGATACTAATACAGGGTGGCTAGAGTCTGTTGCACCCCTCCTAAATGCACTTAAAATGGAGATATCCAAAATCTGTTGCATATAACAAATAGGAAGTCGTGCGTGAATTTCCGATCATCTGAATATGCAAATTAAGGCATACTCAAAATTTATCTTGTAAACCGTAACAGATAGAAATATATCGTAAAAAATAGAAACCAGTTTCCAATGATAAACTTGTTTCATATCGTCGGAGAGGAGAGCCTTATGGAGAGATATTATCGTGGTATTAAATTGCCACTGGCAGATATGACAGGGAAGGAAACACGACAGGTAGAATGTCTCTTGAATTTGTATCTGAACTATCAACGTTACTCTGTTCCCTACCGGGAAAGACTAGTAATGATAGAAATTGGCTCGCTAGAACTATTTGTTTCACATTTATTACTTTAAATGAATTAAATTTAGGTAGAACGGAAAACGTATTGAAATGCTTTGTAATCAGCACCACCACTACGAAGCCACTTATACGGTTGATGAA
This sequence comes from Rhysida immarginata, assembly GCA_023313115.1. Taxonomy (NCBI): domain Eukaryota; kingdom Metazoa; phylum Arthropoda; class Chilopoda; order Scolopendromorpha; family Scolopendridae; genus Rhysida; species Rhysida immarginata. The sequence goes on from JAHWFO010008967.1 coordinate 46,473, forward strand.
AACAACTATTTCTTAAGCTGTATTTCTTAGTTATATTTCATCACGTGTAGATCTGAAAGTACATTTGCAAGAGGATCTTCTATTACCCATAATTATAAACACAATCAAAATGCCAATTTCCAAAATAACTAGTGGTTACTTTTATACCAAACTAGTTGTGCCCGCGGCTCCGCTCACGTAGAACTCAGAGCGGAGAAAGACAGAGCAAAAAAAAAAAAGTACAAAAACTAAACAACAACAACCAAAACGCAAAAGAAAATTCCTAGTCTGTAATTTGCCACCTTCAAAGAGTTTCAAAACCGGAGTTAGGGTTGCCACCTTCGTCAAACAAAAAATCTCCATCTAATCTAATTAATAATTTTTCAGAGATATTAACAATTTCATTGTAATTTAATTTTTCCTTTAAATTAAAGATTGAAAATTGTGCAAATGGACTATTATCAAAATGATATCTTTTTACACAGGCTGGTGTTCTTTCTTATACGTCCAGAAATTGCCTCTCTCTATCCAAGGTAGTAGGAGAGCCAAGGATTTTGAGTTGTTATTGAAATCGAAACCTTCAAAGTGACTTGCGAGTCCTGCAGTAACGGCTGCAAAACCGGAGATTGGCTGTTTGAAACTGTAGTCCGGAGAAAAAAGACAAAAACGGGAGTCTCCAGCCCAACACCGGAGAGATGGCAAGAAACCCTGGTCGAACTATTTTTTATGAAGAACAGTTTTAGCCTCAAAAGGTAATATTTAACCATAGCGCCATTTAAAACGCTCGTGCGACATCTATTGGCAAGCTTTTGAACAACGCATGGCACCAGTGTTTATATTTACCCTTGGAAATGTCACTTTTTTCCGCAGTAAAAAGTAGCCTAAATGCTGACTCAGACTATTAAGCTAAAACCATCACGTACTTCCATTTGTTTCCTGCGTACGTATTTGTCTCATTCTCTAAGCATTTCTTGAGACCTAAGAAAGATTTGACCTCTTTCGAGAAGGCATATAAAGAATGCATATCTCGTATGTGGCGACATCTGTTGGCAAGTTTAATTACTGCTGCGCGAATTTACATACTCCTAGGTACATCTGTTGGCAAGTTTAACTATCACATCACTGAGCCGTTTAGGTATTTTCCCGTGGGAATGGGACATTTTCATGCAGATAAAGGTACCCTAGTTGAACACCCTAACTATAAGCTACAACCTTACTAAATTTCATCAAAATCCGCCTAGTAGTTTTTGCGTGATGCGCGAACAACCACGGACACTTTACAGTTTTATCAAGAGAACAACCCTTATGAGCTCTTGGTTTTATTATATGTATAGATTAAACTGTAAACATATTAACTGACATTTTTTTTAACTGACTTGATATAAATTATTGTTACAGACCACTTTCTATCTTTGAAATCTAATGATTTTTTACACCAATTATTAGCCTATTATATCAAGACTTTCACAGTAACTCGCCACTTCAAGATCACTTTAAAAAATGTTATAATTACCAAATAAACATATTATGCACATAAGTTATAATGTAACTGGGTATCAAAAAAAAATTACTGCGGAATGCAGCGAATTTCCTCTTTTCTCCAAGTAGTACTGTTTTGATGTTTTGCCTCCAACTGTCATGTTGCGACTGGTTTTCCGTTCTACTAAATTTAATTCGTTGTTTTAAATCATGTTCTCCCAATTTCTTTATTCGGTTTTCTCTATCGAATTAATTTACTAATCGAAGAATTGTTTTCTCACGTAGGTGCGTTCCCTTGCAGTCGAAGCAAGGCCTTGCATCACTCAAGAGAAGTTGGTGGCTGCCGTTTGGGTCCCAAACATTTCTCCTCCGGTGAATAGAAACGGAAATCTTCTACACGTGTTAAGACAGGAATTTCATAAAAATTACCGTTCCGTTAAAACTTATTTTGCCAATTGTCCAGAGTACTTTGGACCTGAATACAAGTGCCTTATGACGAAAACGCAATGTCCTTAATGAAAATTTACTGGATACGTATCTCAGAACTTCATTCATTACATTACCATTATTTTGATATTGTTGGAAATTTTGGTAAAATTTTTTTCATTATGCTTACCCTGTTTTTATAAACTTACATTTTGTATTAAACTGTATTAAACATAATATTTTAGAAATCAATTTTTTTTATCAAGTTCGAGATTTTATCTGCCACTTTTAAGATAAATTTTCCAGCCAATATTGATTATTGATGAACTAATTAATTTAAATTTTATACAAAGTAATTTTTAATTGTTTAACTTACACCAAGTATTTAACTTAATATTTTAACACTTTATGCTATTAATATTCTGTAGAGAGACTACTGATTCACAATGAGTGTAAAAAAAATTCGGCATTCTGTTGGGGAGGTCAGGTTGTGCAAACAAAATGTCATATGAACATAGATCGTATTCCAATTAAGTACAAAATTACAATAAATCAAAGATTTACTAATAAATATAAAATAAGTAAACTAAAGGCTTGCTATGACTTATAATTGACATGTAATTTAAAAGCATAAGGGAGTATACGATGCAGTATAACAAGTGCTCAATTTGTCCTCATTGAGCATGAATTTGGTTGGCCGCATCAATTATTCGTTTGTAGTAACTGTTCAGAAGTATCGACGTCTAAAAGCAAGTGATTATTAATTGTAATGTAGTACATTTTACGCTTTTTATGATACCTACATGTTTGGAATTACTACTGCACTAATATAACTTTGATCTATTGTAATTCTGTTCCTAATTGGAATACGACTTATGTTCTTATGACACTCTTTGCAACAAAATGCCGAAGTTTTTTACATTCATTGTGAATCACCCTGTATAATTATAATAAGAGCCTTAGAAATGGAAGTAAAATACATGTAAATGAAAATAAATCAGGGAATAAACACGTGAAATCATTGATAGAATACATTGTGGACGAGTGAAACGAAAATCTCTGCTTTTTCTGAGATACGTTAAATGTAAATGTTATGTCTCCTTCGAAATTGCTGAACTAATTGATTTGACGTTTAAAACAAACATTCAGGGTGGGCTGAAGTTGTTATCCTTTTTTTTGTACTAAACGGTTGATATTCAAAGGCTCAAACATGAACGTAAAAGTAAATTAAAAATGAATATTAATAAAGTACTGTAATAAGAAATATACGGGAGAAAATATACGAGAGTCCGACTTATCACTGATACCAATGAGCTATCGCGAATACAAATACATCAAAGTTGCCTCCAATGTAACCTTTTAGGGTACTAAAACCACTCTGAGACGAGCTTAGATATTTTTTATTGAAATTCAATAAATTTAAATGGTAAATTCAGAGGTAATTTAAATGAACCTTCAATATCATTTTTTCTTTGCGAACGCTCTTCGCATGGGTTCAGCTATTCTCTTCAATATAACAGACTTAAGTTATATCATACGCAACACGATTTACTGAAAACTTAATCTGTGATTTCAGAATATGAGTTCCTAAGTTCGTTCGGTTGAACAGTGAAAACAACATATTTAAAAAGATAGATTTTATTTTTAAAATACAAACAGTAATAAATAAAACGTTTAGTCACAGTTCTTCTTTTGGTATTGTTCAATATGGGCAATGCATAATTACATAAGCTGATGGAGTATTTTTATTTACATTAACAGTCATACAGTTTCTAAAACTGATTTAATATACCCTCTTTGTGAAAAATGTTTCAAAAAAGGTTTTGAAGCAATTGCACAAACAAAGAAATATTTTTCTTCATTTTCGACAAATTTAACACGACAACCACAAATGATTGTCTTAAATTTTAACCTGGTTTGGGCTGGGAAAAGCAAAGAGAGCAGAGGCTCTTCTCAGTGCGATAGGTTGGTATTCTCAGTGCTAGATGATGCAAGTTTCTGATCCACGGTTCATACTGCCTTCGGGACAGTTGAAAGCATCCCTAAAATCTTCACTGTTTGCTAATGCGCCAATAACTCTGAAAAAAGTAAATCACCATTATTTTAAAAGGCATAGTTATAAAATTAAAAACTATAAAAAATAATAAAAATAAAAACATATATATAAAATTTTTTTATAGCAACTTTTTTAAAACCTATTCCATCAGATATGTCGTTTAAAATCTTATTATTTTGTATTTAATAATACGATTTGACAAACGAAATAATAATCTTTTCTGCTTTATAGCGTATGTAATAATTAAATCACTCTTTATCATTTTAATAATTCTCAATATGTACAAGGTTAGGTATTAAATGGATTTTATTAAACGAGTGACGTGGAATTATCGTAAGTATGATGCTAAGAAATATTATATTTTTATGTGTATAACCGTGCTTAAAAACCTTACATCAAATACCCTATGTATTTAACTTACTTAATCTGCAGGGGTGTTATGTTCCTTTTCAACATCCAGAGTTCATCGCTCTTTGTTGAATATTCACATTGAATCTGCAAATAAGTTAAACCAATATCACTAATAATTAACCTATAAACCCTTTAAAATGAAAACAAAATATATTTCATTTTTAAAAACAAATTACATTTCCGTAAGCAAGGAAGAAAATTTGTTCCGGGGTAAATTGTAGCAATTTTACTAGTCTTTTTTCGTCACCATGCTTTTCCACCCAAGCCTGGTAGGCCTACAAATATTTAATTAAATTTTTTCTTATAAAATATTACATACTGTAATAATTAACTTTCTTTAATAGTTACCTCAAAAGCAATTTTTAATCCTAAGTTATCAATGAAGTTGTGTCGATAATTCGTAAAGCCATCCAACTGAAATAAACAAAACAAATAAATTTAATTCATAACCACTTACTATATGGTTGAATTTTCATATATGGGTGAATATTTATAAGTAAATACATTTAGAGTAAAATGTAATTAGACACCCTTCACAAATGGCAAGATTTCGACTCACACAATCGGTTGTTTCGTTGTTGTTTGGATCAGACAGACAGTAGTTGCTATACTGCTCTATTAAACACCGCGAACGATTGTTAAAGAAAGTATCATTCGTACCGACATCTTCATAATTACCCAAAAAGGGAAAGAGTTCACCTAGAAATAGGAACGAAAACATATTAGTAAGAGCTTTTTATAATGAATCAATACCGTATTAAATCGATCGGCATTAAAGTCTATAACCTCACCTTCAGTTTCATATAAGTAAGAAAGAAGTTTTGCAATTGCTGTTCCTAAAGTTGCAAAATTCACTGCACTAAAAAGAATAAATAAGTAAGCTTTAAATAACCCCCTTTAGTTGATTATATTTATAAAAAAATGTTTAAAAAACGTTTAACATGGTGATTAAAACGTACGCAAGCCTTTCATGATCAAAGTAAGGTTCTTGTAAAAGTCTTGCTGAAATTTCTGTGGATTATATAAAAAAGATCAAATAAGGAAAACGATTAATATTTTAATTTTTTATTCATCGTATTAATTTCAAAGATATTTTTTAAAACAGTATTTTCTTAAATAGCAATCACAAAAGTTATATACTTGTACTAGGATAACATCAGAATGAAAAGCTTAAAGTTAATTAAGCTAAACGTTAAAACGAGACTGAAATAAAGTCCAGACTTTACAGTATCAACAAAATACATTCTCAGATTATCCACTTTCAATAAAATTTCCTATTTATTAATATTGTTATAATAGACATTATTTTCTTAAAGATTTCTTTTTATTTAATAGCTTAAGTCATTTTGTCAATATTGTATTTTTAATTTCAGTGCTACTAAAAGACTCAACGGGGTGTTCAATTTTTAGATTCTGAATAAAAGACTCAACCCTTATTTCTGACTCAACTACTCTAAATGCTACTAAAAGATCCTAATGAAAAGAGAGATCCTAATGAAAAGATAACATCTTCAACAAATGAAACGTTTTGAATCCGTTGTTTTGAAACCTGTGAATTCTGCAGTCTTTTGAATACCCGTCGCATAAAAATTTGAAGAAAATTCAGGAAACGCTTAAGCCTATTTTGTGCCAGTATATTTTAAATACGTTTTGATGTAAAAGTTCAAATAATTAAATTAAACATTTCAAAAAAAAATTATCATGTGAATTATTAATTTATAGAAGATATATACATTTAAGCAACTGCATAAAATGTAACACTTACGTAGTCCTCCATTAACGTTGATAAAATCCTTACGATAAAAGTCCATGGTATACCTGGAATGTTAATTATCAAATTTGAATTTTTTTTGTACAAGCAAATTTCAAAATTTTAATGTTTTAATCTTATTTTTTAGATTACAATAAATTTTTTAAATTTAATAAAACTACCTATAATTAATATACGTACAGTTGAACCTCTTAGTACCATAGAAAAAACGTTTCTCGTTTTTAGCATTATTCCATATGATTCATATTTTGTGTGCATATGTTTTTTTGTGTCTGTGTGAGAGAGGGAGGGGGAGCACGTGTGCGCGTCGAAAAAGAAACAAAAACTAAACTAATGCATTCCTACAGCAAATAATCTATATATATTATGAGAAATGAAGCATGTCAGACTGATAAAAATATTCGTTATAATTTATTATGAAATTGAATCTACTTAATAGCAATCTACATAAGAAGGATGATGCATAATTTACTGTCTCATATAGGATATTTTGGAACAGATTCTTATTATTGTTGCTGTTGATATAAGAAACTGACCTCGATTTATTCACGGGTTCTAAGTACATTCTCATTTCGTCTTTGTTTAAATGTTTGTTCATTTCCAGGAAATTAGTAAAATGATCGTCGTGAACAACAACCTGAAAACAAAACGTAATTAATTTACAACGGAATGCAGAGCATTGAATATATATATATAAGAATATTGTGTACTGAACAATAATAAACACTTTTTATGTACATGATATTTTGAGTAAAAAAAAAACAAACAAAAAAGACAAAAAAAAACTTTTTATCGGGTAAAATTTGTCTTGACTACGAGAATTGGTTCGCGCATATATTGACACAATATATCACATTTTCAGAATTAGAAATTAGAACTAGCACTATTGGTTGTGTGATGAATCCTTGATTCTTATGATTTGGAAGAATACATAATGTGATCAAAATATTATTTTAAAAGAAACATATTGTGATATGAACTCTTCCACAGAAGAAAAATATTGCGAAGAATCTTTATTAATCCGCTAAGGCTTAAGTTTTTTTTTGTTTTTTTTTAAGCTATTAGTGGATTAACAAACTTCCATGAATTTTGAAAGAGCATCTTAAACAAAAGCAAACATCGACCAACATGACTGAACAAAAAAATAAAATTTAGAAAAATAATAAAAAATGTTTTTTGGGAAGAGGAGATGCTTTAATAAATTTTTACTATAATCCATGGAATATAATTATTATAAAGTTTGTAAAGAAAAATGGAACTGCTTGAATACGCACACAAAAAAACAAATACAGGAGCAGGAACTATAATCTTACTTCGGCATATCGTTCATCTAGGATTTCGTTATCAAAGATGTCTTCATCGAAAGCGACGAATATTAACAGTTCATCTAACTAAAAAGAGGAAAAAAACAATTTTTAAAATCTAATGTCAACATCTTTGAAATTTTTGGTATATATTTGTTCTTTGGAATATTGAGAACGAACGAAAACATTTTCCAGTAAAATATAGTAGGAGCAAACATGTTGTCCACCATGTTGAGAATTATTTTTATAGGTTTTCTCCTACTGTATGTATCTTAACATTTTCCAGTAAATTAGAGTTTCAACAGTCACCAAGGACCAGAAATCGTTATTTGAACGCTTCCCGTACTTGCATTTAACAACATTGAATCTTGGCGAGATCATTTTATATTTGGTAAGGAAAAAATTGACTAGTAGTTTTGTCTTATTACCTTCCTCTCCTCTCGCATATATGATATAATATAGTTTTTTAAATACCACTTTTACATTTGTTTATTTGTCATTAAAGTTAATAATAATGATTACTTACCTCTTCAATAATTTCTGATTTTTTCTCTTCATCTTTCCATTCATCCGTCTTCACTTGTTCTACGTAAGCTTCCTCGATTAATTCTAAAATTTCTTCGGCCTATATTTAAAGCGAGCGTGAACTATTTTTTGTATTTAATTTTGTTCACATTTAAATGCCTTCTAAAAGAGTGTAATTTTAAGCTTCTAAAAGAGTGTAATAAACTAGAAAACATTTCATAAGTAAGCCTATTATAATTATACACTGTTTTTAAATTTCTTACTTTGTCTTTGCTATCTCTGCCAATGTAATTATCTACAAAAATTCGTGTTATTACATCTGGGAAATGTTTTTTCACCCATTCTCGACATAAATATGGCCTGTTAAAAGGAAGAAAATAATCTGATAATCCTTATTAAAAATAAAGAAAAACAATATCATCTATTAATTTGAGCTACTCGTATTTTCCTAAATATTTCTGAACAATGGAAAAATACAGCGTATTACATAAAGTCACTGACGCATTTCAAATAGTAATATACAGTGTGTATCTGAAACCCTGTCACAAACTTTTAGAGGAGGTAATATGGATGATTCTAAGCAAAAAAGTTCATATGAACATGGTTTCGAATTTGAACGATAACCGAGTTATGAACAGAAATGAAAATGCCGCCACTAAGATCAACAAGTTAATAACTCAGCTTCTATAACAAATAGTATAATGAAGTTTGGGCGAATAATAATAATAATATATACATAGAATTGTATATATGGTTAAATTTTGATCGAATTCCAACGAGTACTTTCCGAGTTACGCAGTCAAAATCGTAACACGTGGTGGTTAGTACTCAACATGTGACCTTGTGTTAACGATGATGACTGCGAAACTCGGAAAATACTCGTTGGAATTCAATCAAATTTTAACAGTATGCAAAATCTTATGTACCCTATTATTCCCCCAAACTTCATTATCCTAGGTGTTATAGAACCTGAGTTATTAACTTATTGATCTTAGTGGCGACATTTTTATTTCTGTTCATAACTCGGTTATCGTTCAAATTCGAAACAATGTTCATATGAACTATTTTGCTTAGAATCATCCTCTAAAAGTTTGTGACAGGGTTTCAGGTACACCCTGTACAGGATGACGATACACATAATAGATCATGGTATAGTGATGCATTTTGCCCCTATGAACATGGGACCGAATTTGAACGCTAACTGAGATATGAACAGATCAACATTTTAATAACTCAGATTCTATAACATCTAGGATGATGAAATTTGGAGGAATAATAGGGTATATAAAACTCTGTATACCGTTAAAATTTGATCGAGTTCCAACAAGTAGTTTCCGAGTAACGCACTCAACATCGTAACGCGTGCTGGTTAGTACTCGCATGTGAGCACGGTTACGATCTTGAATGCGTAACATGGAAACTACTCGTTGGAATACGATCAAATTTTAACGGTAGACACGGTTTTATCATAGAATAACATAGAATGGACAGCTTCGCCGTTTGCCATGCTAAGCGATGGTAGTGAGCAGACGGTGGCGCCCTCCGACGCATGGGTGGAATCTGCTGGCTGTTTAACCTGCGTTTCTATGGAGGATGCTACGACTTTTTCTAGATTTTTAAGTATTTCTCGGTCTGTAATTAATGGAAACTACCAAGATCGCAGGGAAGCTTGAAATGAATGACATGTAATATATCGGCGTCAAGAAAACAATTTTTTCTACGGAGGAAAAATAGATATTCGCCTTGAGTAACTTGCTTGGTGGAATCGTGGGTTCGCTTAGCATAGGAATAGCATTGGGAAATAGGCGCTTTTCGAATATATTTCATTATTAAATTTATTTTTCGTTCTTCATTTTAATTTCAATAAATAAAATACCAGTAGTTAATTTTAAGTCTGTATATGAATTTGTTTCATATATACAATGAAAAAAAAAACATTTAAGCTAAAGAATAAAATAAAAACTGACCTTACGAATCTGTGGATGCTAGAATACTTGAGAGAGAGAATGGAGACTCCACTTGTCCACAAGAACATTTTAATACACTATGTACGTAAACATTTCGGTCACAATGTGGCCTTCTTCGGTATGACTCAGGTTACACAATCGACAATCGAACAGTGAAGTGTACATTTGTTAGGATGGGACGAAAGCAGCGCTTTCACAAAGCTCATCTAACCAGAATAAACTCCAAATTAAATACACTGAGGTAGTCAAGAAGCCTAACCAACCCAAGCGGTCTTCCATATTATACAAAAAAGAAAATAAGATTGACGAATGTCAGAAACAAAAAAACAAACGAAATAAAAAAAATACAAGGAGAAAGAAGATTATCACATCTTCCAGTAGTTTGGGAAAGAGACGTTGCTAATATCTTCAAAATTGATGTCAAGAACGTGCCTCGGTTTACGATACTTCGTATGCCAGTTCATATTCATTGAGTTCTTCAGTATCCCTTTCACAAGCTTATTGTCGTGAGTCTTCATCTTCTGTATCATAATCAAAAGAAGATCCTGTATAAACTTTCCGAAATGGGCCATGTTTAAATCCAAGTGGATGGATTGGTTTTTCACCGTCCTTCTGTCCAGCTGGGCAATGGTCCTTAGGGTAACATTCTGGAATGACTGTAGTTCACTCCATCTGGTTTTACAGATAGTCGCCCACGCAGGCATGCCATAGAGGAGTACGGTCCGGATAATCGATTTGTACAGAAGTAACTTGTTGTCAATGCTGAGGGCGCTGTTGCGACCCATGAGAGCTATGATACTGTACTTAGCCCTCTTCGCTTTGTTCAGAGCATAGGACATATGCCGGTTCCATGAGAATCTTGAGTCAATGATAATTCCCAGATACTTGTAGTTGTCCACCCAGTCCAGTTTACACAAGTTCAGATACAAGTTTATATAAAGAGGAGGGACCAATCAGAATGCAGGGCTTCATGTTTGGTTTACACAAAAGAGGGGGTAATTCAGGATTGGAGAGGGTCAAATGCCCAATGACAAAATACATTTATGAAAAAAAAAATACAGAAGTAAAAAACTTAGGAACAAAAACGAAAAGCTACTATAAGTGGAGAGACTCTTATATCAGGAGTGTGAAGTAATAGTAAGAACATTCAGCCTGGTTAAAGATTTGAAACCAGTGAAGCCCACTGTGACAGGTCAAGTGGGCCTCTTTCATGGTTTAATAATATATCAGGCGGTACTTTAGCTATTTCAAGAGATTCTAAGAAGTTAAGACTTTTAGGTTCGTCAATACAATGTAGTATCCGAAAGTTATCTAATTTCCCAATGTGCCCCATGGATAAAATGTGCTCAGCGAATGTAGATTTTTCGGGCTTGTAATTTTTGATATAGCTAAAGTGTTCTTTAATGCGGGTACAGATCCTTCTTCTGCTCTGGCCTATGTATTTACAGTCACACGAGGAACAATTAATTTCATATATTCCCGATTTATTTACTTTACAAATTCCATCTTTCGTGCTGCCTAGTAGGTGTTTAAGACTATGGCTATTGTTATATACTACCTTGAGGCCATATACCTTACATATTGTCTCTAAGCCGCCAGTTAATTTTCGGTTGTAGGGGAGACCTATGCATTTTTCTTTCCCTTGGTTATTCTGGAGTGTCGTAATGTCCTTTAACTTCTTTTTGAGAGCGTGTTTCTTAACCAATTTGTCGATATATCTTCTTTGTATTCATTGAAGATGGCTGCCTTAAACAGGATTAACCGGTTATCAGGATTAAGCGGTTAAGAGGATTAAATTGGTTTCGCTATTATTTGTATCAACCCGCAGAATTGTATCAACCACGAGGAATTGAATAACTTTATATGCTTTAAGGCTGAAAAATAAAACGCTGCTTAGTTGAACATAAGAAATATCTTGTAACAGGGCAAAGATGTTGAAAAAAATCCTTAAGCGCCATTCTCCTAGTGGTAAAAAAATGTAGACGCTTGAAGAATGCTAAGAAATGTCCAAGACTAACTTGTGCTCATTTGCCTTGTTTGCCATTTTTTTTTTTTTTTTTTGCAAGTGGAGATTGGCGCTTAAGGATATTTTCAACATCATTGCCCTGTTATAAGAAATTTCGCCGTACTCAGCTAATTAATGTTATATTTTTAATCCCCAAAACATAAAATTATTAAAATGACTTTTAATTCAAAATAAAATTTATTCGGCTTGGAAATTGTAAAAAAAAAAAAAAAAATAAAAAATTCTTGAAAATTTTAATTTTTGGCCTTTTATGAATTCAAAATATATAGTAATTCGTTTCCCATGGAGTTTAAAATGAAATGTAAATTAATTATAATCAACTGTCGGTTTTCTATGAATTTTGTTTTTTGTTATATTATTTTGTTGAAGTCTGAAGTTTCTTAATTTTTGTCAGTATCATTTACTTCAATGTAATTTTATCATTAAAATATACAGTGTATCTAAATGTATATCTTTATATAATATAGTTAAAAGTTTCATTCTAATGGCTTTTGTCACTTATTTTGCTTATCACTTTTTCAATAAAAAGAAATAAAAGTAAGTCAAATTAATTGTGTTGTTGAAATTAGATTAGTTTGAAGTGAAATTACTATATTGCGGAAAATATATTAATACATTTGCAAAGTCTAAATGATTTAGGTATATGCTGTAAACTTAACAGCCAGTCAGCTGATTGCCAAGCAAGTTACTCAAGTGTATTTAATTAGGCGAATATCTATTTTTCCTCTGTAGAAAAATTTTTTTTCTTGATGCCGATAGATTACATGTCATTCATTTCAAGCTTCCATGTGATCTTGGCGGTTTCCGTTAATTAAAGACCGAGAAATATTTAAAAATCTAGAAAAAGTCGTAGAAATGCAGGTTAAACAGTCAGCAGAGTCCACCCATCCGGTAGGACCGCTGCTTCAAGGTCACTACCATCGAAATGCTGAACTGTTCATTCTATGTTATTCTATGGTTTTATGTACCCTATAGGATGTGCAAGTGACGACGTCACAGCTGACGTCATTTGCGCGATGAACGGGCCGAGAGCCTAGAAAATGGGATCGCTGGTTCCAAACATTGGAACCACGCAATATACGTACTAGTAACGTTGAAACGGGCGGCCAGTAAAAATGACATCTCTTAAATTATTATGTTAATTTGTGTAATTTATATTATTAGTAAGACATTTAATACCATTATATAATTTATGCATTAATATTAGAACGCATTTTAATCATTTTTAATCACTTAACAAAAGAATGCCATCGTTCGCGGATCTTTCTTTCTTTGGGAAAACGATAGATGTCTAAATCGCTGTTTTGGCTCCTTCTTGAGCAGTGAGGAACTAAACAATTTCACATCTTAAATGTGTTATAAACACTGGGCTTATACAAAACGATTTTATTCCATCCCTACGTTGGAACCATGTTAAATCCCGAAGCGAGAAGACTTGCACCCCAAAGGAACCAAATCGAGTCACGTGACTGGAGAATTCCAAGGACTGACGTCACACTTGCACCCCCTATTATTCCTCCAAAATTAATTATCCTAGGTTTTGCAGAACCTGAGTTATTAGCTTGTTGATCTTAGTGGCGGCATTTTTGTTTCTGTTCATATCTCAGTTAGCGTTCATATTCGGACCCATGTTTTCTAGTGATAAATTGCATCACCCTGATCTATTATGTTTATCATTATCTATCATTTATTTTTCGTCACCCTGTATAATGGAAACAGTTTTTAAATTCGAATCAGTAACTCAAATACCGTAGTCTTTTTTCCAATCATTCCAGTCTGTTTGAACGTGTGTTCCATTTGTCGCGCAGAGGATTTCAAGACGATATTCAATGTCTTACCGTGTTCTTAAAAGCTTAGCCAGGGAATAACTAATACTTTATTAATTTGTTGCCACTGTATCACTAATTCGCCTTTTATGTTCATTATTATTCGTAGCTTCCTGTTTACCACCATACATATCGAGCTCTGTTTGCATCATGGTCGTATCCTTCATTTCAAGATGTGGGCCCTTTTTTATTTGTGTGGAACTGTTAAACTGATCCTATTATTTGCATAATTATAAGAGCATATCGCAATAAGAGCATATCGCAAGTAGTAGAAGTTCCCATCGTCATTTCTCTATATAATAATTATCATAATTATAGTCATCGCCACCTAAGTTGAACGAGAGGATGACGTCATTTCTAACGCCAGCCAATAGACGTTAACGGGAAGTAACTGAAACGCTTAGCTATTCCATGAAACATTCGCTTTCGTTTTCGAAACATTGTTTTCGTATTATATTTAGTTTCTATTTTCGTTTTTTTTTTAAATAGATAAATGGAATTAATAAATTAAAAAATGACGTAGAATAGTCGATTCAAAGGCAATTTGTTTTATATTATGACTTTTAATAGGCTTTCCACGTTTCAACGATATCTCCGCCTTTACTATAGTAGAACAAGTGCATCATGGGTAAAATCCAGACAAAGCATATTGATGAGAAGACTTACTGCGCATGTCAAAAAGATCGTTCAACTTACGTAGCGGTGAGTATAGTTAGTCTACACTTACCTATCAACTGGAATATAGCTTTCATCCGTTTCTGTCATGAAGTTCTGATAAAGGCGGAGAGCTTCATCACCTGCATTCATTATCATGTCCGGATAAATAAGGTTCCAAAGAATAGCATTTATGATTATTCTAAAATATATACACAGTAGAGCTTAAGACAAACATTAAAGGTTTTCAAAATAACACATTAATTTATGCGGAGCTAGATTAATTTAAGAAAGATGAGAAGAACATATGATAATGAAATCATTCAAACATTTCAAGAAAGAGCTTTATCTACAAAAAAGCGATCGTCACGTGTGCGTGGCCACAATGCTTAAAAGGTAAACAGAAAGTAAGAGTGCACTCATTCTTGATGAATCGATTATTAGGAGCTTTAGCAAAAAGCTACTTATAAGAATGCGCCCTTGGTCTGTACGTTTATCCGGCCGTCCGCCGTTTGCACGAAAATTTGAAAACGGATTAATTTTTTCAAATTCTGTTTTCAGACGTATGACCATCAAAGTCTTAGCTTAGCCGTATCAACTTTTCAGAATTTTTCGTTGACCCCTTCAAGTCGAATTCACGTGCTAAAACAGTGACTGTACAGAATACCAAGATAATGGCATGTCATATAACAATTGATTTGTCAAGAATGAATATATTGTTACTCTCTGTTCATCTTTAAGGCATTATTGACATCGGCATGCGCACGTGAAATCGCTTTGTCGATACACGATTGCTCAAGTACTAGGCAGTATTCATGTAGTGATGAGAGCTACTGAAGTGTGTTTCAGAAACTATGCATATGAAAGGAAAGAGGACAATCTGACGGATTTTGTGAATCCTACTGCCATTCTATAATCAGCATACTATTAAACATATGATTTTTTTTTTCAAAATCCGTTTAAATTACGCTGTGGCTACAGTCACGGAACCGTGTACGATTTTTCAGTCCCGGAATGACGTCACTTCCTGCTACGTGAAGGGAAGAGCAGTGCACGGCGGCCACGGGATCGTGATCGAGATTTGTTTCACGGATCTGCGGCCGTGAAAGGCATAGGGGGTCATTCAAGGTTTTAGCTACAATAAGGAAATTCATTCGTTGTTTAGCTGTAATAAAATTTTGATCGTGCAAAGGAAATGCAGGAATAATTTCGCTACCCTCATCGTTTATAAACCATTTTCCAGTCATTTTAATTTCTTATTTCTTTATTTAGCAATAGGGAAGCGAAGTTCGTCGTTTATGTGTCGTTTTCGTCCTCTTTTTGTGGCTCCTTCAATTGTTCTAGAGTCGCATGTCCACAATTGAACAAAATTTTGCTTAGAATATTCTTAACAAAGCTTTATAATTCGTTATATGATGAAAATTCATCTTTAAAATCCATCGCACATGTGACTTGAACATTCGACGCGACCGCCGTGCACCGCTCTTTCCTTCACGTAGCAGGAAGTGACGTCATTCCGGGACTGAAAACTCGTACACGGTTCCGTGACTGTAGCCACAGCGTTTAAATTATCTTGTTGCGTTGATTGAAGGATGGCAGTAAGATTCACAGAGAGCTATATTGGGAGTTTTAGCTCTTATAAGAATGCACTGTACGTTTTTCCGGCCGGCCGGCCGCCCATTTGCCGTTTGCATGATAACTTGAAAATAGATTAACTTTTTCAAATTCTGTTTTCAACAATATGATCATCAAGGTCTTAGATTGGCTGTATCAACCTTTCTGTCTTTTTCATGGACTTCTTCAGGTCATTGCACGTGTTCTAACAGTGACCATTAAAGTGAACCTTTAGTCAAAAAAAATTTTTATGATATTTTATACATCTAAGTTTCAAAACACAAGTCCGCGTGGAAAACATACCTACCTTTATTAGGAGCTTTAGCATAAAAGCTACTTATCAGAATGCGCCCCTGTTTTGTACGTTTATCCGACCGTCCGTCCGCCGTTTGCACGATAACTTGAAAACGGATTAACTTTTTCAAATTCTGTTTTCAGAAATATGACCATCAAAGTCTTAGCTCGGCCGTATCAACTTTTCAGAATTTTTCGTGGACCCCTTCAAGTCGAATTCACGTGCTAAAACAGTGAGTGCAAAGAATTCAAAGATGTCAAGAAGGAATATATTGTTACTTTCTCTTCATCCTTTAAGCATTATTGACATCGGCGCGCGCACGTGAAATCGCTTTGTCGACGCACGATTGCTCAAGTGCTCATAATCTATAAGCTTATTATTAAGTAGCGAAAAAAATGGAGCCTTTTATTTTACACATGATTTGAATCACCCTTCATCATTTCTACATTTTTTTGAGGTAAAAGGTTGAAATTCGGAATGTACCGTATATCTTCTAAAAAACGCCTAGTCTCCAATTGTCGCCGGTCTCTAATAAACGCCGGGTTTCAAAATTAAGATTGCTAAATAAACGCCGGGGACGCTCCTACACGCGGCTGTTCACGTGAGCCGCTTTCGGGGTTCACGTATACACGGGCTAGAGGGGATTCCCAGCACACTGCTTTGAATTTCGATATCAGGCACTCTGCTATTCAGCCCTTAGTTCTCAAGGTATCTTGTTCGTAAGGACTGTTTAATGTACACTATCATATTCTGTTTAAAAAAAAAGACATGCCTCCAAAGCGATCATATGATGTGGCGTTTAAAATAAACGCCGGTCTTTAATAAACGCCCGGTTAGTGATTCAGTTGAAAAAATAGACGCCCGGGGCCACTATTAGAAGATATACGGTATCTTACTATGGGCATGCGCGCCTTCACTATTTAGTTTGGTTTTAATTAGCCCACTAAGGTCGGAGTTTTGGGGATGAAAATTAGAGGGGACCAAAAGGTCTAGGTGTATTTATGCATATAAAGGAGTGAAATTCGGTATGCAGATTCCTATAAGCAAGATCTCCATTATATGAAGATTTTTTTTCCCGAGGTATTCATGCCTTCCCGACTCCGTGGCGGAAATGCATCGAAAAGATGGGGACTACATTGAAGAATAGTGTACCAACGCTGTCTGTAATAAAGGAGCTGTAAAAAATATTTCCGGTTTTCATTTGACTGACTCTCGTAAGTAGAATAAGAATGGAGCTACCTACAGGTTTTATAATGTCAGTCCGTCCCCCTCGTAATTTCTTCATATTTTTGAGGTAGAAGGTTGAAAATCGGAATGTAGCTTACTATCTGCACTATTTAGCTTGGTTTTGATTGGTATACGGGGGTCGGAATTCAGAGAGGGCAACATATCCGTGTGCTCTTTAGGTCGTAAAGGCATAAAATCCAGTATCCAGATTCCTCTAGGCAAGATCTACATTACTATGAAGTTTAGGCCCAATTGTTCCAGTGGGATCGGATTTGCGGGGGTGGCAGTCACTTGGTTCTAAGGCACTCGATATATCATACGTTCGGAAATGATGAGAAAGGAAAAGAAGATACGAGGTTTTTTACATGTTACGTTCGAGAAAATCAATTTATTGATTAAAAAAAAACTTGGGGAGAGGTAAAAAGTGCAGATAAAAGGGTAAAAATAGATGACTTGCCTTATCCTACTCGGGAGGCGGGGGGGGGGATTAATTTCTTTTTAATAAACGTATAAATGTATTTCTGCTTTACAGCTAAAGCTCCTCCTTGGAATGCTTACAAGATTTTATTTATTACTAAACAGCATTTTTATACAAAAAATTATAGCCAATGGAGGCCGCCATTGCAACCCGAATGCGCAAAGGAACAGGGGAATGTTGTGTATTGTGTAATCGGGTATCACTAGCCTGCGCAAAGCAAAGCCAAGTAGATGAGAACGAGGAGCTGAAGCGTGACCACCGAGAGAGAAGGCCTCCGCATTGAAACTGAAACACTGTTACATCATCATAATAAGGCTTATTATTGGTAGAAATACGAATAACAATGCATTATCTTCAGCTAAACGTTCTCATCTAGTTGGCTTTGTTTTGCGCAGACCATACCCGAAGTCACAACATTCCCGTGTAACAATATGTGACGTTTCAGTTTCAGATGATGTAACAACCAACACCACCTCTACTCAAAGCCTGAGCGCGAAAACGTTATACATTGTTACATCATCATACCTAGCCATAATTTAGTGCTTATTATTGATAGAAATGCGATTAAAGATGACTACCTATGACGTTTTAACAATGTATAACGTTTCCGCGCTCAGGCTTTCTCTTCAGGTGGTGTTGCCTTGGCGCTCAAAAGTCACCTGCTGAGCAACAATCCAAGATTTCATTGTTTCCAACAAACGAAAAAACACTGATTATTAAAATCCAAGATGGAAACAATGAAGTTAACATTTTTGATTCTCCCAAGTTGATCATGTGACTTTTCAGCTCTGTGACCTGTCTTTATCGTTGGCCTAGGTTGTTTCGAACCAACGCCACCTAAAAAACAAGGCCTGCTCACTGCCTCCGTCATAAAACGAGGGCTGACAATCCAACCTTCATTGTTTACAACAAATGAAAAAACGCTGAATTGATGACCTCGGTCCAAAACCTCGTAAGTAGCATTTTTGTCGATCTGTCGGTTATGGTCTGTTGTTTATAGGTGGGATTGTCACGGTGTAATCTACTATGAATTTTTACCCCGATACCATATCAGAACAGCAGAGTCTTAATGAACATCGAGTAGTTGGCCGATCACATTTTACACTGAAAATTAAGCGCCTAGCACTGCTTAATCCGCTGGCGGCAAGACAACGCTCGACCATATATTGCTTTAAGGTCCCAGAAAAAACTGCACACTCTGATTTGGGAACTTTTGCCTCAACTTCCTTATATCCCAGATTTTGCTCCATCTGAATTTCATTTTTTCCGGTCTATGTCCAATTTTCTTGCTGGGGAAAACTTTATTAATGACGATGAAGTGAAACGCTGTCTGGAATTTTTTTTTACAGATTTCTATCGTGAGGGAGTTTATAAACTCATTGAGCTATGGAGCAGAGTCCTAACTACTAATGGTGACTACCTGGATGATTATTTATGAAGCTTGAAAATGCTTATGTCTTTGTCACATTTTTTTTTCCGGATACTTTCTTTACAAACTGATATTTACATAATATAATTATTACACTTTCGGTTCATTAGAACATCTTCAGGTATTTCAAAATTAAATTTAAAATATATGATTTAAATTTATGTTCCCCATTCCTTACTCATTTCTTCTACTCTTTCTGTACTGTGTAGATGCGTATGTCAGCTACATAGCAGAGCCAACGATACATAAGCAAGAGGATAAATCAGAAGTTACTTACCTTTTCTTAAATTTGTGGGAAATAGCTTCAATTTCCTTTAAGAGTTCTGGTACATGCACGTTAACTTCGTCTTCTCCCGTGAAAACATGAATGCCATCAAATTTTTTATTGAGAAGTTTTAACCAATCTATTTCCTTTAAACAACGAAAAAGATTTTTATTACATTTTTTATATACAGGG
>JAHWFO010008967.1:66496-132360 GCA_023313115.1 Rhysida immarginata
AAGGAAGAATGCTACCATTAATTAAGGCAGGCGTTAACGTTAAATGGAACGAGTTGATTTCTATACGAGGTGAACATAATCTAAAATGATACACAAATTGTATACTTTTTAGATCATTGTCTCTTTTATTGAATAACTATTGACTAATAGAAAGTGAAAAATAAACACTTTACGATTAAGTTCGTATAACTTCATGTCAGAAACATCGTGTTGTAAGCCAAGTATTACATTGCCAGTTTCATGTATCAAAATAAAAACGAAACATCGGTGAGATACGGGTTCATAATACTGTTCCTATCAACGAAATTGGTAGTAACTTTACAGTATAACATAGGGACGACAGAGATTCCAACTAGTTTCGCCTTTTATTCCCGGCTTTATCAAGGATAACACAACAAGAGGCTCGCAGGCCTTATTATATACAGAAACAAGGTACATAGTATGCAAAGAGATTGGAGGATGGAAATAGAAAGTGAACCAATAAAGAAAATAGGAAAACCAATAACAGAAATTACTATATGAAACCAAGAACAGAAAATACTAAAGAAACCAATAACAGAAATTATTATAGGAAACCAAACAAAATGATAAAAGAGGAAAGCAAACAAATCGCGGACCGAAAAGAGAGCATATCTTTTGTCAGAAGACAAGAAGATTTACAAAAGAGAATGAAAGTAAAATTATATAAAAATATCTGAAAATAAATAAAACGAAAAACGAAACATAAAACAAAACGAACGAAGAACACAAACAGTTTTCACTATATTCGAAGATGTTCAAACTGCGCAGCTTCTGCATTTGCACATTGACGGCATCTCTCTCTTAACACTACGGCATATCTTTTCAACACTAAGGCATGCACATTTCAGCTGTAAATGCATGTTCAAAACCATGTTCAATAGCTGTTTGAAGGAGTCGAAGATCGCCATGGTTTTCAGTGTACACTAAATCTCGGACAATTCCCCATACGGCAAAGTCGCAAGGCATTAGGTCAGAAGAACGTGGAGGCCATTATCCATCCTCTTCTGCCAAACCAACTGTCTGCAAAGGCATCATCAAGAAAATTTCGCGCTTGTACAGCAAAGTGAGTGGGTGCCTCGTCATGCTGAAAGATCATCTCGTGTTCACAAGCCACTGCCAATTTTGGGACGATTTTGGCTCGCAGCAAATTTAGGTAACTGTTACCAGTCAGAGCTTCTTGGAAACAAAAAGGGCCACTAACTCCACCAGATCAAATTCCAGCCCAGACATTTAGACCCGGACTGGTCAGTCCCTTCTCCATTGTTTGATGGGTTAATTCGTGGAATAATAAACGCAATTATGTCTGTTCACCTTGCCGTTTAGATGAAATTTGGCTTCATCACTCTAAAGAATATGATCCAAGATTGAAGCATCATTCTGAACCATTGTCAAAAACGTGGAACAAAATTCAAGGCGTCTATCTGGATCGTATTAAAGAATGCGTTAATCTCGGGCGATAAGAAAACAATCCGATGTCTTTGATTATCTTATGCACGGATGATCTTGAAAGGCTTGTTTGTCGAGAAAGAGATCTTGTTGATATTTCAGATTCATCCATAAGGGTAACATGAACATCAGCAGTATTTTCGATTGTTCACACTTCCTCGGTTTACATTCGATCAGGAAGATGAATTTTACATCGCACATTATATCCTCTGTCCACGTCAGTATTCATTTTTATTTCAATGACTATGGAATCGTTCTCAAAATGCGTTTGCTAAAATGACAAAATATTAACCCATCCCCCCCTTGTAACATTAACCGAAACCCCCTCCCCCAAATGAACATACAAATTCGAAGACCCCCCTTAAAACAGGTCTTTTCACATAAAAAAAGAGTCACAGCAACGTGGATGTCGTTTTCGCCTGCTGCCTCGGCAACAGCTGGAGCAACCTCGTCTTCTAACAGTTGAAGGTATTTTGGAGCATCCATTAATTGAAAAAAAGAGGTTATGTAAAATAAATAGCGGGATTCGTAACGACTGGGAGCATCCATTAATTGAAAAAAAAAGGTTCAGACACAGTGGCTTCTGTCTACAAGCCCTTAAGCATACCTGCACAACAGTACGTTATGCATGGAAAGTCATCTCCTGCGTTTGGGAACTTTTGGACACACTTTTAGAATAGTTATAAAATTCGCAGATTATCGCATATGAATCAATGGAACCTGTTTTAGGTTTTCAGAAGCAATTCAAAAATTTTGGAAATATGTTTCAAATAGTTTATGTGCGGCGATTAGTTTAGACTTTCGGTACTTGGTTATGTCATTCCTTAATGGTTTATTAAGTCCTTTTTTAGCATTGTTTTTTTAAAACACATTATGAATGAGATCTCTCTGGCGGAATGCAAAGTGGCTTGGGGCTGTAGCTTACATAATCTGGAAAGTATTCTAGCGAATCTTGTGGAGGGGAAGCAATGGCATTTATTTGAAATTGATGCAATATTGCATGTGGCTACGGTAGCAACTATCTTGTAAAAACCATAAAACATGCTAATAATTATGCAATGTGTCATCAACAAACTTAAATATTTATGATTTACTTATCCCATATGGGATTCAATTTTAAAAATAAAAATAAATAATTCCAGATATTTACATACCATTAATACCTAATCTCAGTTTTTATATGACCCATTCTAGACATGTTAAATTTATTTCTTGGAATAGGATATCATAGGAATTAAAACATTATGACAGATAAAAACACGAGGATTTTTCAAAGAAATTGAACATTTCCTTTGTTTGAACATAATAGAAAAAATACCTCCATTATTTACTTACATCGTTTGTCAATTGATATAATGCATTTATGGTCATTTTCTCTTCTGGAGCAGATTCATTATACGATTGATAAGTTTCATGTAACTGAAATTCATTCAACAATCTTATTAATTTCGTATGTTACTTAGCTATAATAATCAGTTGTTGAAGTAATTTATAACTCTCTAACCTCCTTCATATATTCATGCAAAGCAGCCAATAGTTTAATATCTTCTATAACGAAACGCTCATTTTCATTCTTGAAGAGCATCATTAATTTACTCAAAAAGCTCCTGAATCGTTTTCGTTTATTACTATCTGCAAATATATAATTGTCATCTGGATATAGCGTAGTTAGCATTCCTAATTCAATCTGTAAAATATCAAAAAACGCTTTCACAATTTATACCTTGGAGATATTTATAAGAGGGGAAAACAAAAATTTACATTCTCACTTGAGGAATATATTTCGATGAATCTTCAGGGTCTTCTTTGAGAATAACATGAAAGAGAGGAGCTTCAACATTATAACTCATAAGTACTCCCAAATATTCACCAAAATTTTGTTTTGTAGGCTTCCAATTAAAACCTTCCTCCATTGGCCATTTGTCAAGAATATCTTCCAAAAATATTTTAAATAATTCAAATTGTTCTTCACTGTTGGCGCCTGTTAGCAAAATCAGGGGATTAAGACAACGACATAATTAAGATTTTAATTCTGATAAACCTTAACAGAAATTGAAGATCCTCGTACATGTACAGTAAAATTAAATATTATTAATGAATTAACTTGAACCGTAAACAATTATTTATTAATACAGTTTGTTGTAGCGGTATGATATTAAAGGACAACTCTACGCAAAAAATCGATTACAATTTTTTTTTTTTACAGAATATCATTCTTTGATATAAATATAATATATGCCCGTTGAAATTTTTAAAATTGGTCCATAATTTCAATATAAGAAATTGCTTTGAAAAGTGAAAAAGGGCGCTTTGCCCCTCCCTTCCGCTGGCCATTTTTTTCCGGAAGTGACGTATTTGAGTCAAAGAAGGCCAACGAAAAAGACAGGCCCAGACACGGAAAAGCACCTGTCCATAGTAAGAAAGGCCGTGACGCGAAAAAGTCACCTGACCAACAATCTAGCCTTCATTGTTTTCAACAAATGAAAAAATACTGATTGTTAAAATCCAAGATGGAAACAATGAAAATTACATTGTTATTCGGATTACATTGTTATTCTACGTTTGACTCTAACTACGTCACGGCTTCACCCAAATCCCACTCATTATTTTCATTTTTTCACACATTTAGAGTTCGAATTAAATTTTTTTAAATATGCCACGATGTTATTAATAGGTTAGACTTTCGATTTAAATAAAGTTGTATATGACCATAGAGTTGTCCTTTAAGCTCATCGGAGGAAGCAGGCACGAAGTCGTGTTAATTTAATTTTAACTCCTGCATGTTCTATGTTTTTGATCAAGTAGTAACATTTCTATAGAATGTCATGTAGATTTGCTTGCAAAACATACTATATTTAGCATTTTTCTAAAGAAAATACTAAAAGATTAAAAAAAAAGGTTGCGATTATATTCATTTGCTTCGAAAATAATATAAAGTGAAGAATAATATAAAGTGAATATAAAACGATTTCACAATAAGAAATTCACGTTAATGTTTGTGTATCATACTACTAGTATTAGAAAGCGCGATAATAATGAGACTGAATTTTTTTTCTATCTCTACTGCCTTGGCGGAGTTTTTGTGAACTTTGTCCCTATTTCCTGTAATATGTGAAAATCCGAGCTAGAGTTTTTTATTTTACACTACGTAGTAGATGTCAAACATTTTTGATATTCAAATTACCTTTCATGATCAAAGAAAACATACATTCAACTGCATTTTTGTATGCTTCTTTTATTCCTAGAACATTGTTCACAAATAGTGGATACTGATGGACAGTTAAACAATGCTACCATAAAAGAATTTATCAGAACTTCAAAAGTGGAATTTGCGATCCAAACGTTTCGAATACTTGCATCCTCTATCACGATAATGTGCCCGGCCATGGAGTTCTTTCTATAGGACAGATTTTGAGACTCGGAAATGCATTTGTGTGCAGCCACAACTTATGAATGAATTCTTCCGTCGAAGATTGCCATTATAAATCAATAAAAGATATATTCTAGCACACGCTAAAATAGGCAGATTTCAAAATTAGGATTGCTAAAACTATTTGAACTTGAAGAATAGGTACAATTTGTTTTATTAATATCCATACTCTATTTTAAACATAACTTCATGTATACAGTTATCCGATATGTGTCTTATTAACGTGAAAATTTATTAATTAATAATCAAACCCCTGTTAATTATCTCTATGATGATCGACGTTCTATAAACAACCATCCTTCCTATAAGTATCACATTTAATTATAAATGTACGAAAAAAGGATTTTAATATAAAAAATAGAACAAACAGCTGATATTTACTTGTATTTATGCAAATTTTATACATCTCTCGTATTTTATTCATTACATCAGGTTCGCCTGTCATGCTTTCATGCTCCAGTAAAACTGAAATAATAAATAAATTAAAGCTTACATTTCTTTATATAATTTAAGATAAGTAAATTTTTGATCTTTAAAATTATTTGCCTAATTTGAAATATATTGCTTTATGAATACGAATCTTTCGGCCTGGTGAATATCTCGTATATACATGCAGTGCATTTATTTTTCCCTTTATGGTTTTCATTCAGATGTATTTTCAATTATAATCTAATTATTTTTGAATTCAAACAAAGAATACACTTAATTAAAATTTTTTTTCCTAACCTTTTAATTGATGATCCTGAGTTTCTTGTAAATCACGGAATATAGACGTCGATGTATCCTTATAAGACGAAGATCTCTTCCGAATAAAATCAGCGCACATATGTGAGTAGAAATCATCGCACGGATCCACAGACCAATCCATACCCGATAATAAAGCAAAGGCTACAATGAAATCAACATAAAAAACTTTTTGGAAAAATATCTCAAACTTTTTATAATGGAACTTGTTATATTAACAGATTAATTATTACAGAAGAATTTTCAAATAAATTTTCGACTGAATTTAATAAATGCTTAAATATGGGAAAGTAAGCATGATTTTTCTATACTGTTTATGTTCTTAAGCCTCAAAAAGTTTCAATAAAAAAATAAAAAAATACATTTTTATTCACTGCCAAATTCATCACTTGTATCTTATCCATGGTATTTTTTTTAATCATGGAGTTTTGTGTCACGGTATAAAGTTTAAAAAAAAAATTGCTTAATAATAGCTCTGAAATTTTTGAATTTAAAGAGACTCAGAATTTAGTAAAATTATAGACAGTATTCATAAAAAATGCTAAGATTAAAAGTGAATAATTATTATTATAATCCTAAATGTTTAATTTCATAATTATTTAAGATTTTTAACTTTTTTACAGAAGAAAGTGGAATTTTCCATATTTTATGAACTTATAATTTATTATAAAATTAAAAAAACATTTGAAGAATTTTTATATTGGCAATCGTATTAAAAACTTCCATTTAGGGCTCCTATTTTTAGATTGCATAAAAAATGAATAAATCATTTGAAAATGTTCCAATAAGGAAGGATTCAGTATTTCATTTCGACATTTCAATAGACGACGGCACACTTTAAATATCCCCTGGAACCATTTAGATTTTAAATATATTAAGATACAAATATATGCATCGATCTTAAACTTTATAATTTATATGATATCGAAAAGCGTTAAAATGGAAAATAATCCCCGCCCAAACGGTTTAAGGATATTGCTAACTGCAACATTCTTTTGTTGTCAAAAATTCGTCATGTTATTCTTTGCTGTATAATGCAACTTCATTATTCAATCTTGATATGAAATTAAATATTTTGGTATATAAATTTCTGTACGATAACAGATGATACTTAAAAAACGTAAAAGCGGAAATAGTAAAGATAGTTAAGTAGCCATTATCACTAACCAGCCGAAGTGCAGCCTTCATTGTGACAAATGTTGCTATCGTCTTCAACGTATTCTTTGACAGTTGCTAAGATGAAAATATTTAAGTTGTAAAGATAAATTGCTGACACATTTCCAAAACTAAAATCTAAAAGCAAGTTGTTTAAATATATTTTTTTAAGAACATCTTACCAAAGTATATAATCAATGCTAAGCATACAAGTAGAAGTAAAATAAGGATGACAAGTGTGGCTATAAGGCATTTGTCATAGCTCCATCGACACCTCTTAGGTTTTCTGAAATAAATAAAATCAAAAAGTGGTGAATGAGTTATCCATGTAAACATTTTAATAAAAATTGTTTATTATCATGTATAGTAGTCGCTTACATTTTGCCTATGTGTCCATTAGCTTGCAAATTAGCAGTCATCTTGACTACTTTAAATATATTAATATAGTTCGATTTTGCGCAGTTTTATTTTTTTTCTGTGCAATTAAAGGAAAGAGTGAAGAATTAATTAAAGAGAGATAAAAATTTTTATTTTTCACATAAATAAAGATAAATTAATTTAGCAAAAATAGTTATTTTTTAAAAATTAAAATTGCCTTAAATTTATAATTGAACAAATAAAATTGTTTAAAAATTACAGGCTAAAAAGACTTATTTAACTTAAACCGCTATTTTTCATTTCACTTACATTTCAGGGGGAAAAAACCCAGTAACGTTAACAATTCTTCCACATATTTAGAATTACTGAGCCCAAAAATTAATTGGATAATGTAAATATTAAGCCGCTTCCTGCTCTCTTCCTCCTTTGCGTTGGGTTTCTTCGTTGTCTTCTGCTTTGCAAGAAAATTAATAAGGAAATGAGGATATTATGGTTAACTAGGATTCGTATGTGGCGGGTCAAGGACTACGCTTACGAAAATGATGAAAATGCTTCAAATTAAGATGAATGATATCACCTTCTAATATTAAATTTTTTGAAATTGAATCTCTTGAAAAAAAAATCTTTTATAAAATTTTAAAGGAGAATATTTTAACGTGTGCTCTTTTAGAATTTATCTAAAGATAATATAATAATAATAATAATAATAATAATAATAATAATAATAATAATGTAACAGACCGAGCTCCACAACAGGTAGTAGAAACAAAAGAAAAAAAAACCAAAACAAAACAAACAAACAAACAAACACAAGAAGAAAGATTAAAAAAGAGAAAGCTTCTTTTCTGAAAAACGTCCATATGCGGAAAAATAACAGTTAGTCAAAATACGAATGAACTTAAAAGCAGGATCAGAATGAACTAAATTAGTTCGGCATTTACCAATAATATATTTATAAAATATTTATAATAATGTTATAAAAAGATTTGATTAAAAGCAAACAATCAAAACGCTCATCGGGTGCAATCGAAACGGCAGGAATTAAAGATGTCTTACTACTACTACTAGATATGTTGTTTACAAAAATAAAATACAATTGTATAATATAAGAAAATAAAATTTGATGCCTTCCAACAATTAGATTTTACCCCCTGAAATTTTCAGATAATCAGTCTATAACAAATATCGATCATATAATAATTTAAACAGATGTAATAGAATACTAATAAATCTTTTATTAAACGAGCATGTTTCTGTTGTTCGAGTTTGGCACTATGATTCTTAACCAAGGGCATTTTGGAGAGAAGATCAGGGCTTAAGCTGAAATTATGTAACATAAATAGGCTATGATTATTGAAGCGAAACATATTTTAGTACAGAATATTTTCTACATTTTCATTTTATGATTGCGTGAAGAAAGATGTAAGAAGGAGAGCAATTTAATTCAAAAAAATTAGTCCTGAAAATTTATTTTTTAATTGAATAAAAATAAACTCATTTAGATAAATAATTTTCAAGCATATTGACAATTTTAAATATTTCCCTAATGTGTTTACATTACGTACTAGATAAGCAAATGACTGTAGACTCGTAAGGAGAACATACACCTTAACAGCTTAAATTCTAGCTGTTAAAAAAATTTTGAAAATTCATCGAACTGTAAAAAAAAGTTTATACATATAAAATTTGGGTGAATGTCTATTTTTTGAAATTGAACACTTAAATTTGTTTATTTAAAAATTTTAATTTTTAACAATTGTTCATGGTCATTGCTATTTAAAAATTAAATACGAGTCACAGATATTTATCTAAGAATTTGAAAATACGGTAACCTATAGAAAACCTTAATATAAATAAACTAATTCAATTCTTATACTGAAAATAATTTGTTGATTCGACCTCTTGTTAGATACGTAAAACGGGGTAACTTTGGGACACTGTTTCAAGTTTGTTTTTTTTTTCTTCCTATTAATACTGTTTGTCCCTTTTCGCTGAAGCTCCTGTTCTACATGAATTTGATTTTACTCTTTCCAATTAAGAAATGATTTTATCGACAAGCAGCGACTTTCTTAAAAACGCTCTCTATTGTTGTCCCAATCTTACCTCATCATGTGGGAAAACTTTGGGATAGTACCTTTTTTGACTTCAAAAGACATAGGGAAATTGATTTTTCCCAATTATAAACATCAGTTGTTTATTTATGAAACATCTAGCACTCTAAGAATCGTTATTAAAATATCGGCATTCTAGAAATTGTTATAAAAAAAGGACTCTAAAAATCTTTAAAATTATCGAGCTCCTAAAATTCTGTTATTGCCCCGACGGCCACGTAGTTCGGGTGGGTTGATAAGCTACACCTTTTCTTCCTCTGAGTAGTAAATTTTGTCGGGCTTTGCTGGTCATTTCCAGGTGAATACCGGACTTCTCAACGGCGGTGATGAGTATTTCGTAATTGTTTTTCATCTCGGTGATCTTTCCTGGATAGAGTTCTCCCTCAAAATTTACCAAAGCGTGCAATGAGATTCTGAAGGCTACTTTCAGGTTGTGGGCTTGACGTTGGGGGAATGAGCTCATCGTCACGTCGCTGAGTTCCATTTGTAAGGACATGCTGTCGTTATGCTCCCATCACTGCTGCTGCTCTCTTCTTTGTATCTCCTATCGTGGTTCTCGCTGTTGGGCTCACGCACCTTTCGATGTCGATGATCGATGTCGAACAACATAAAATAACTGAAAGTTTCCCAAATTTTTCCCGCCCAGAGCTGACTTTTTGCTTTCTTGAGGTTATAAGTTAACATAAACGGATCAAAAAAGTCACTATAAAAGAAAACTGATATCAGAGCATACCTGTCGATATTGAAATATGCGGAGTTTCTTCCTGGAGTATATACCAACGAAGAAACTTAAAAATGTGCCTGTAAACAGAAGATGGCCTCAGACTGTGAGCCCGAACCTTCCAAATGATGTCGCAAAATTGGAAGCACAGATCGATAGTTAAGGTGGTGGTGATCGCGCGGCAAATTCAAACAGGAAGCGTGTTAGGGAAATTCAAAATCAGAAAATTACGCACTATCCTACAGTTGCACCCCTCGTCCCAAAATTACTCCGTTTTACGGTTTTTGTTTAATTTTTCAAGTAGAAAAATTGAAAGCTGATTACATTCTATAACATTATAATGATTAAGTTAAATATGTCAAGAAGCCCATTTTCATTCGATAATTTTTAATATTTAGAAAAGTCAATAAACTTTTAAGTTAACATTACTTCTTCGGAGACGGTTAACTTGAAGCACATGCACTTCCATCACAGTTTACCGTAAAGTCAGAGGCAACGATAAAAAGCTTTTTTGTTTAAATGTTAAAAACAATATTAATATAAGATGAAAGAGTAGCAATAATCTTTCTTAATGGTCGACAGGATGGAATTCACTTTGGGGATTTCCGTAAGCAGACATGTATGTAACATAATCTGAGATATTCATCATTTTAAGTAAAGAATTTCCGTGAGTTGCACTAATCTCGATACTAATATGTTGATACAAATATACAAGACAGGTCCAGACTTAATCAACTATTCTTGGCAGTTATTTACATAGGTGGCTTGCCGTTGCGTTTCTTAGTTAACGACTGCTGTAAGATGTCAGCAGCAGCCGGGACCGACAGCTTAATCCGTCCTCTGAAGCATGGGTGGTATGGAAATCCACTGGTGGCTGGCCGCGCTATCATTGCTTAACTCCACTACTGAGCTACAACCATCCCCAATATGTTGACAGGAATCCAAATGGACACTGTACGTGGAAGTGCGTGGAGTGTCGGTGTTGACATGTTGGACACTTTGTAAATGAAAAGGTCAGAATAAGAAATGAAGCAATATATTATGAGGTATAAGTGTCCCTCCATATAGGAGCGTTCTTAAACTAAGCCGTATGATTAATGATATTGGATGATCTGAGAAATGAATTTTTTGATTATTTACGAATCTTCTGAAACTTATCTTTGTTTTCACTATGTAATTAATACTAATTTAACCTAATAAAAAAAAAAGATTTGTTCAGCGACTCTTTCGGTTTACCATACGGTATAGTGTAAAATTCTTTGATCTTAAATCTGCACATTCTTGTTATTTATGATTAATACACTTGTTTTCAAATCAGATTCTAAAACAATATTAATAGCCTGATTAGAATTAACGGAAACAATTTTACCTAGCTTTATTATGAAATCGTGTAAAATAAAGAAAAACATATTTGAAAGTCATTTCATCCTTAATGTCATATACAGGGTAACTTAAATCTTGTGTAAAACAATTTAAGGGGGTATTATAGAGGTCAAGGTAAACACAAAAAAGTCCTATGAACATATGTCCGAACTTGAACGATAACTGAGATATGAACAGAAATAAAAATTCCGCCACCAAGATCAACAAGTTAATAACTCAGGTTCTGTAAAGCCTAGATTAATGAAATTTGGAGGAATAACAGGGTACATAAGACTGTGTATACTGTTAAAATTTGATCGAATTCCAACGAGAAGTTTCCGAGTTACGTAGTCAAAATTGTAACAAGTGCTGGTCAGTACTCACAAATGAACACGGATACGAGATATCGTTAATGGAATCGCACTTCAAATTAAAAATATTATTATTGAATAAATGTATCCTTAAATTCTATCATTAAATTATTTTATATCAATCGCTGAGCTGTCCCTCTTGCTTTCATTTTCAGTAACGTTGATCTTACTTTCAGAACTGCACCGATATATTTTAATAATTCACTTTATTAATTTCACACATTAAAAGCTAATTCATCTTGAATTTCATATAATGTCACAATTGGCATCTTTATATCATTTTAAATAAATTTTTTATATTAATATATTCCCCTGAAGACGCTGACAGGCGAACTGCATTGAGATTGATAATAAATTGGGAGTATTACTGAAATGTCGAGTTTGACATAATTTAAAAATAGTAATACAAGATCTACATTTCAATTTCAGCTTCTTTAAAGGAATCAGCAAATTTGGCTATGTTGATTAAGAACGTACGTTTTGATAACCAAGCCTATAAAAGTTTCAAGCATGGAGGATTTCACTATGGAGGATTTACTATTCATCTTGATACAATTAAGACGAAAATAAGGAAACAATATATTTATCAAAATATGTAACGTGCATATTAAAATATATACTGGATTACGGTAGAAACTTCCCCCAAATTAATTTACGAAAATATATACACATAAAAAAAATCGATCTGTGATCTTACCTGGCTGCGATTATTTTCTGGTATTTTTCTTAGCTGCCTACGGATGCTATAAGGGGAACGGCATCTTCTATGTTCTACTCGTCAGCACTGTCCTCAATGAAGAAGTGAAATTTTCATCAGTTTTAATTACATGTCAACTCTATTAGATTTAAGCACGGCAAAAGCTGGCGGAAGCGGTTGAGTATTTTTTTTCTCCTACTCTCTTTTATTAGCCTCTTAATTTACTCCCAAACACAAAGCTAGTTAGACTGAATTTTAAAGACATTTGATTAAAATGGAATGCGAGGCAGAAAAGACGAAAAAAAAGTATGCGTTTCCTTCGAGCACAAAAAATATATGAGGAGAATGTAAAACACACTTGAAGGATCAACTGCTTTAATAATAGAGAAATAACCTTAGCTAAACCGAGTTTATTCGGACCATTAAGGAAATGTTCTGTGAAGAATATTTAAGTCTCTCCTCGCTCTCTCTTTCTTTCGCTCTCCCTCCCTCTCCCCCTCTCTCTCTTCCTTTCTCTCTCGTTAGTAGATTAAACAGTTTCTCCTCGAGAGAAATGAAAAATTTACTATACATATTCTATACAATACTGCTGCTAAATATTAATGAAAGCAACTGGCGCATAACTCTTAATTAAAAAACTCTCATGAAAGAAAGGTATAAATCTACTTATGCAAGACGTTATTTCCTTAATTTTATTCAGTGGTGTCTTCGCACAGCCAAAGAATTGTAAATAAGGAGCTCTTACTCGAAGCAGCCTCAACTATTATTTGTAGCTATTTTACATGCTAGCTTCAAATATGTGTTCTACTCCTGACATTGGTTGGTCAAAATTATTGCTGAAGAGAATTCACTGAATAAGGCTTGTTACGTTCTTGATAAAGCTCAGCTTGCAAAAGATTCGAATCTGGTCGTAATTAGTCATAATTGTTGCAATGAAATAGTTTGTCAAAGTAACAATTTTATGAAATCCAAGCTTTAAATAAAATATCAGCATATTTAACTGAGTAAAAGTAAATCCATGTACAGGGATACTACAAATAATGGAAAATCCCGTATTAAAATAGTATGTTAATGATGCTGTCTTCCCCGTTCCGAAATGTAGAGACTGCTAATTGCTCTTTTTCTTTTCTTTTTATTTGCCTTGTAATGTATACTTTCCTCACCTGTTCCTCACCTTTCCTCACAAATGACTGATAATCTATACGAAAGTAACAGGGGGAAAGCAATGATGCAACAAGGCCAAATCCTGAACTTCAGATGAATGGAACATTTCATGTGGTCCAATGAGACGAACTTTACACAATTTCCCAGTGCCGGATTGTTCTATTTGTGGAAAACGCCTAAAAACGCTTACATTCGGAATGTTTATGTCCGATATTGAAGCACGCCCTTTGTGTTCCATTATTGTTTTGGCAATCATCGCATTTTCTCTAGGTCCAATTACACTGTACAACATGAAAAATGTCCTTTCGATGAAAATATGGGCTTCTTGTATTTTTTTGGCTGAAAATAACGAATCTGTAATTATTTTTTGTTTACCACACACCATTTTCCAAAAAATCCACATTTTAGCTTTTACGTATCTACATTTTTGCACATATAGAAGCGCTATGCGACCAGTTCCTCATTCTGAAGATTTTCCTATACCTACAGATCCAGATAAATATACTATTGATTCAGGGGAAGACAACTCCGATGACCCAAAGCATCAAGATCCTGACTTTCAACAATCTACATCTATGACATGTTCACATCATGAAATCACACAGGCAGAGCTTAACGATGGAATGGAAGTATACCAGCGGAATGTTGGTGGTCTGTTATCAGGGACACACCAACAGATGCCTACAAGAGAAAACGGCCAAAAAAAATCATTTTAGTGTTTGTGTTTTCTATAATCATGCCTCTGTTACATTTCTCTGAGAAGTGGGTCTCCTACAAAAAAGGTACGTGATGGACCATTTTGGTTTTGATATATGAATCAAGCACCTCTTGTTTATACAGAATCACATAGTTTCATCTAAAGGACAGAAAAAAGTTCAAATTTGTTGTACAGTGCTATTGACGGGCAGATTGATTAGCCAGGCTATAAACAAACGAGAGTAATATTTTTAAACTGGAATTAATGCTCTAAACATAAGGTAGAGATATTAATGGAAAACAAGAAGGACAAATTCCGCGATCTGATTCGAACCAGGGACCACGAGTATCACGTCTCTACCAAATGGGCTATTGCAGAAACGGGAAAGCAAAGCTCTCTCCATGCGTCCTTAAGACTACCAAGCCCAAAATCGGAAATTTCTTCTTTCCAGACCATCAGAAAGCTGATGAAGACTCATACGAAAATAATAAAACTTAAACTGGAATTAATGCTTCAAACATAAGGTAAAGATATTAATGGAAAACCTTGCTTCCGGCACAATAGACAAACTACTAGTGCGCAAATGCAAGTTATCAATGTGGCTTTTCTAGTCCCCAACTGATGTCAGCGCTGTCTGCAAACCGCAGTATTACTAACTTGTGCGCCAGGAGATGTTATTAATTTGCGTGCTGACCTATTTTCATTTGACTGTCCCGCATAGACAACAGCTGCATCTCATGTCCATAAAATAATTGGAAAAATATTGATTATGTGGCTATCATTGTATGGATGATTTGATAATATTTAATTTATTACGATATAATAAGATGTTTATGATAAGATTATTTTCTATATGCTTGAGTTGTAATTTTATTTTTTTGACATATCAGTTTTGTTCGATTTTCCTGAAGTCAGTTATTTGACTCTGATTGTTCAATAAAAAAAGTTCTTCAACAAAAAAGTTAATCGACAGTGTCTTTATTAAATAATTACAATTTTATGGTATAAAATAAAGTTAAAAACTAAACACAATAAAGAAGAACATTTTTTGTAAAAGATAACATTTTTTTGGTAATTTATTTTAAATGGTGTATTAAAAAAGAATGTTTAAATGAATGTAACAGACCTTTTAAATTAAAAACCCTTCTTTACAAGGCAAAATGATTATCACCAAAATTCGCATCGTTTATGTTCTTTCTTGGAACAATTAAAAATTTCTTGGAAATCCTTGTTATTCTCAAGTGTAGCTAAAACCCTAAACGAAAAAAAACGGCTTTATTCAATATAAT
The DNA here is from genome assembly GCA_023313115.1 of Rhysida immarginata. NCBI lineage: Eukaryota > Metazoa > Arthropoda > Chilopoda > Scolopendromorpha > Scolopendridae > Rhysida > Rhysida immarginata. The sequence continues at coordinate 82,083 of JAHWFO010008967.1, forward strand.
TATTATTAACAATAAAAGCCATGACAATAAGTTATAAATTAACAATAAAATTTCAAATACCGATGAGGTTGAAATATTAAGATTTCTTTCTAAATTTATAGTCTAACTCAAATTGTTTCATTCACATTTTAAGTGAAGGTTTCTTCGTCTAATACCGTAAACTTTAACCATAAAAATATTATTCTTCCTTCTTTCTTAAAGTTTTTAGTGAATTTTTTTTCCTTTTTTAAATTACATAAAGCGATATCGAATCGTTTGGTTTAGTTATGTTTTATAAAAGATGAAAAAAGTAATTATAATAATTGTCTATTGAATGAAATATGAAGAAAATAGATATACAGCGTGAAACTGTAGTTATTGCAAATGGAATATGAGAAATATTTTAAAATATAATTACTGGTTATCTTTCATCCATCTTTCTGGCCATCTAATTTCTTTAAATGCCAGAAGAGCACTTACAAAGGCAAATTACTACTGACTGCTCATGTCGCAGGCGTATGAGAAAAATTACTCCATTCTATAATTATAATAATTTTTTCTAGGAAAGTATTTAAAATTTACTGTAAAATTGCTTTTCTTTTTTTGCTTTTTAAGATATTCTCGGGCGGAAATATTGCCTAGTAACGTTAAAAATATAGAATAATCAAACTGAAATGAATACTCTCTTGTGGAATGGATGAACTTCTTTATTATTTTATTTTTTTGTATTTACGGATTCTTAAGATGAAACCTGCAGCGAAAGAGACTTAAAATGAGGGCTGTTCTTTATTTCTTTCATACTATTTACCGAAAAGTAAAGCGATGACGCTAAAGATCATTGATTGAAATATTTGTTGAATTCCTCTCACAATTGGCAGATCGGTAAAGGGCCTCACGATCATTCTCATATTTTTTTTGGTTAATATCCTTTCGCTCGCTCTTTGTTTTTTTTCAGATTTTTTATTCTATTACAAGAGATTTTTTCCGAGGAATTTTTATTTATCATTTTTCGTTTGTATTTATTGAAACCATTAAAAATAATTACTAAGACTTAAAATCTGGGTGATTATTAGAAGTTGCAATATATTAAAGCATGCGTATTTGTGCAAAAATTATTTAAAGCTTCTTGTTAAGAAGAAATCCTTGCAAAGCCATAGGCAAAAATAACGACAGTATTGCAAAAAAGAATTATCTCAAAATGTCAACGATTCGTTAACATAGATTGTTAAGCTTAGGTCCTCATGTGGACCTCCAAACCACGAATTATTTTCCATTATGCCAATTATTATGTCAGGATTTCGAGAAAATCTCAATTTTATTTGTAAAAATAGAAAAAAAATAAAAAAAGCCGAAAAATGAAGTATTGCAATATGTAAATAATTTCAAAAGTCTGTTATGATATGACATATAGAAATGGTATGTCACATGAGCAAGAGACAATAACAAGCGTCTATAGAATTATTGGTGTGAAGGGATGCTCTTCCTGTGCCTGCCCAAATGAAATTTACTGAAACTTAAAGCAATCGTACGGCTTAACACTCACAATGGAAGTACATGAACATGTATGTACCTCACAGATTCACACCCAACGAGGGGTTACAACGCATGTCGGACAGCGGACGGGCCGCCCACGCCTCATTGATGCCAGAGGTGTTCGCCGGGTCACCCGGCTTGCAACTGCTGACCGAAAGGCAACAGCGGGCCAAATCACCATGCGGTACAACCAGGGACATCACAAAATTGTGTCCGTGACGACAATTCGGCGAACCTTGGTAGCTGCATACGGATCATTTTTCCTCGGTGCTCTGCAATTCCTTGTCGCAGGTAAACCGATGACCTGTCGATGATCATTTTAAGGAGCCAAAAATATGGGAGTCACATGGAGAAATGTCGGGGCTGTACGGAGGATGTTTGAGTACGAGCAGGAGGCCACGACAGGTGCCACTCTTGACGGCTGCACATCGTCGGCAACGCCTAACCTGGGCCAACCAACATCTACATTGGACTGCTGAGGACTGATGAAGGGTTGCCTGGTCCGACCAGTCACGGTTTCAGCTTTTTGCAGCCGATGGTCGAGTCCGTGTCTGGCGCAGGCCACACGAAGCCATGAACCCTGCTTGTCAAGCGGGGACCACTCAGGCAGGTGGAGGCTCCATACTGGTCCGGGTTGTTTTCTCGCGGCATGCAATGAGTCCATTGGTGCATCTGACATCCGCTCTGCGTGCTACTTCCTACGTCGATCTGCTTGGGGACCGCCTGCACCCCTTCATGGACTGTTCTTACCCCGCGGGCGACGGCATCTTCCAGCAAGATAATGCGCCTCCACACACGGTTCCTGTGACACGGCAGTGGCTGGAAGAACATGCTACCGACTTCACGACAATGCTTTGGCCTCCACTTTCCCCAGATTGCAATCCCATTGAACATTTGTGGGACGTCAGGTCGTCACCAGCACAACTAGTAAATACAGCATCGTTATGGAGTGCAGTGGAGGCGGCATAGCTTGCAGTGTCTGTGGATGTTTTCCGGGGACTGGTAGACTCTCTTCCTCGACGCCGTTATCCGGGCCAGAGGGGGCCCAAAACGCTATTAGACAGGTGTGCCATGACTTTTGGTGAGTGAGTGTATGTTACTCATCTAAAGCTACTACTGATGCTTGCAAAATAAGAAAATTCTAAATTTTGTTTTTCAAAATAAACCGAGAAAACGAAAAAAATTGAGAAAAATTGAGAAAACAAAAAAAAATATCCTACTAACAGCCAGCAAAATCGTGAAATTCATTGGCATGGTGTATTGCAGCAAAGTTTGAACGTAGTGATTATAGCGTGCAATCTAAAATGTGGCAAAGTGTTGATTTAATAAGGTGTATATAGTGACTTAGTGACTTGGAGTGGGTTATTAAATTGTTCAATAAGTGAATTTGTAAAGTGTTGTTTCAAGTCTTTGCGACTGTATATTAATTAGATGTTCTGCTAGAATTTTAATAATTTAAAGGGGATTAATTCCAATTAACATGTAGGATAATGATCATATAAGTATGTTAAATTAAAGTCCTTGTAACTGTGATGTTAGGTGTCTTGGTGGAATCTGGAAAAAAAGAAAATGAAAAACGAATGCCATTACTGGGCATGTTATATGATTATATCATCGTGTTAGATTAAGAGTTAGCTTTCGGAGTATAAGAAGCTTAAATGGATGTTAAGTTTGTTGAAAGTGTTTAACCCTTTACTGCCCATTGTCCATTATAAATGCCATAATAGGAACATACCCTGGTCAGTAAAGGGTTAAATTGGAACTGGTAAACACATGATTTAAGGAGTTAATTGAATAATCTAGCTAAATGATTGAATCTTTTATTCACAGATTGATTGGAAGATGCTGCTCAGAAAATAAATATAGCTAATGTTAGCAATTGAGTTTCTGTATGCAATTTACGAATAAATAAAGAATTCATTATTGTATTAAGTAGTACCCAGGTCGATAACTTTATTTGATGGGCGATCATTAAGGATAATTATTGCATCTGTGGTATTAACAGTCTATCATCACAGGATGTCAAAGGAATTCTTCAAAAGCTTGTTCAGTGCGAAGTAACTTCTTCTAATTAAACAATTAAGTAATTGCTTAAACGTATCTAGTTTGTCTGATTAGATGAGTAAACTTCATTTAACAAAGTTTTTTAATCATATCTCATCATTATATGAATGAAATTTAAAGCACTTAATGCTCGTTGAAATTAATGAACACTTGCTAATAATAAAATAATAAAAAATTGGTAAGAATTATTTTAGGTTCTCGAGACGACATTTCTTCAGATTGTTTCATTTTTTATTGGTTTTCTCATTTCATAGTAGAATGTTGGATAATTAAAAAGGTATTTAATATTAAAGTAGCGTATAAAGAATCTACTGAAATTACTAAACATTCATGGTTTTGACCATGAATATTCTATGCATTTCATACATTTTTTGATAGATCAAAACATTTTGGTAGAATAGCATTGAAGAACGTTTTTACCTATATTTTGCTGGAGAATGAGGGTCAACTTCCATTAAGTGATAAAGTTCTTCAGCTTGAATGTTTGTGCAACTAGACTAAATGGAAAATACCACAAATGAAGTATGTTTTATTTTACAATACCAAGACGTTAGAAACTTAAAATTTTCTATTAACAAAATATTTTAAAAGTAACAATCATTTTATAAAATCGAAATATTAGAAGGACATGGACCCAATAAAATTTATGGTGCACAAACTTATTAGAAATAATTTTTAGGAAACTTTTTCGTTCATAATGGGCAAAGGAAGTAATAAATAAGTTACAATAATTAAAAGCTTCCAATGATGTTACCTCAGAAATATAAAATACAATGCTAAAAACCAATTGAGAATCATAATATATACGCAATTGGTAGGATCAACCATTAATCAAGTATTTGTTAGATATAAGAAATTGAATAAGGTCACTGGATCAATTTAAATAATTTTGCATATCAATAAAAAATTCAAGCAAATAGAGAGGACTTACTGCTTTCTTTTTTTAAATAATTTACCAAATCATGTTTCTTCTTCCTAACAGTAGCATGATTAATTTATGATCTTCATGATTAATTTATAATCTTCATGATTAATTTATGAAATGAATCATTAAGCATATTTAATTTCAAATATTTCAACAGCCTTCGACGATGGGGAATATTTATTTATTTATTTTACAATACATGTATTAGCAAAGTAATCTCTACAAGGGATATAAATGTACTATTTTTAAAGATATAGGTTTTAAAGACTGTTGTAAAAATACTCTAAAATGATATCTTCTTTATTACATACCATTAAGTTTGTGACACCGTAACTTCTTAAGGTCTTTTATTTTTTTTTAACTATTCTTAAATGCAATAAAATGTAATAGAGTGAAAGTTGTAACGGATAAATAACAAAGTAATCATTTGAGTTAGAATCTGTGTTAGAAAATTGTGTTATTGAATTTCTTACGTAAGAAAAACTGACGAAGAACAACTGTTCAGGAGAAAATTCCTCTAATCCAGGGAGACGCCCTTCAGGTCCGTGGTTTTTACTCCAAACTTTATATGCCTTTATACAGTAAATTGTATACAGTGTCAATGATTAAAATTTCTTCAATCATTTATATTTTATCAAATTTTCATCAATTATAACAACCATAAAAGCCGCCTTTAATCCTGTGTTATCAGCAAGATTTTCTCCAAGTGTCTTTTCTCCATTGACCTATTTTTAACATAGAAAAATCACTTTATAATTAATATTTTAATTAACTTTTATTTCTGACCATATATAATCATAATCATGAAAAGAAAACAACCAAGTTGAATTTCATTCAATCTGTATTTGAGGAGAGTTATGTCTATGATAATAGTTTCTTCTTACGCATATTTTATCTTTGGCACCAGAAAATTCTTCAGGACATACATTGTTGTACTGTTCAATGAAACACTGGGAGCGATTCCTGAAATTCTCCATAGTTTTCTCCGTCCACCATTCTCTTCTGTTTCCATCCTTGTCATATAAGCTCCCTGAATTCAGAAGGTAACAATAGAATATAGAAAGCAAATTTTAAAAACTGGTCAGTATGCGAAAAAAAAATTAGAAAAATTTTGAAGGCAAGAACAGCCTTTTAAGTAAGTCCGAATAACTTATTTAAGCCCTCGACGACGGGGAATATTTATTTATTTATTTATTTATTTTACAATATTAGCAAAGTATTCGCTGCAAGAGAAATAAAAGTGCTATTTTTCGCTTTATTATTTACCTCCACTAAAGATAAAAATGGAAAACATAAGGAAGCATGTCGATCTGTATTATCTCTATAAAGCCAATTCATTGAGGGCAGAAGAGAGCTGGAGCCCGATAATCAGCAATAATCCGCACTTGTTTATTATTTGGGAGCAAAGCATACCGTATTAAGAATTTGCAAATTGAAAATTCGGAATTTTGAGACTTCCCAAAGACTAAGACTAAGAAGCAACTTAGCTTGATTCATCAGACAGAGGTAAGTACTAGAAACAATGCCGTTGAAACTTTACCTCTAGAATTAACGTTCGTGTTTAACGCAAATTAGTCTGGTTTAAAAGTCTTATTAAAATACGTTGCTGCATCTATTTAGCAATATCTACGTTGAAGAAAAAGTATTAGTTTCTGTTACAAAGTTTGGTTTCGAAAGAAAGAACTTTCTTTTCGCATTTTATAGATTTTTAGTAACAACCAAATATAAGAATTTTTGTTTCCTTTTAGAGAAAAGATAACATCATTAAATGATAGTGAAATAATGTATAATTACCCGTATTATCAAATGCGTGGCCTATTTCATGTCCTACTATGCTCCCAACCATTCCAAAATTGATTGCACTGGAAAGTATAAAGGGAAGCGATAAATTTAAATCACTATTTATAATCATTATGGAACATTTTAAGCTTTTGGTCAATTTAAAACGTTTATTATTTGTTGTCAAGCTATTTTTGACTAATTAAGTGTATAATTAATTTCGAAAAATTCTTTATTTTCACAATTACCCACGCTATTCTATCTGCTTCAAAAAATGGCTGATCCAGAAAATACAAACAGATCACTACGAATGAGAATAAGAAAAACATACATTAACATAGTTAACTGCTATATAAATTTATTTCAATTATAAATAAAAATCCGTAAATTTAAACCGTAACTGTTTGAATATTACTCTTAGTTAGAATATTGAAAAAAGTGGAAGGAAAAATTTCGCGACCTGGTTCAATCACCTTATGCTTGGAGCATTAACTCCAGTTTTCATTTATTAATTTTTTATCTCTATTCATTAGCTTTCAGATGGCTTGTAAAGCAGGAATTCCCAATTTGCGAGCCGGATGCCGCCCTTCACTGGGGCTCCATTTGACTACCCTGTAGTCTTTAGTACACTTGGAGACAGCGTTCCTGTACTGTGTTCGCGATAGCCCAGTTGGTAGAGGCGATGAGCGTTATATTCATGGTTCCTGGTTCGAATCCACGTCACGGAAACTTTCCTTCCATTTTTTCAATGATACCATTACTTTATGCTTGGAGCATTAACTCCAGCTCTCATTTATTATTTTTTTATTAATCCTGGTTGTTTTGAAATTGCGGTGTTGCAAATAGATTTTTGTTTTCAAATGCGCTAATATTTTATAAAGGTGTCTAAGCATATGCATATGCTTTTTTTAGAGTACTTGAAGAATTTTTTAGTATATTATTCATTTCTAGCAAAAGTTTATATAAATCGTATCACTTACTTATGGCATTATAATCAGTGTTATATAAGGCATTTTTTTCTAATGGGCTTACAAACCACCTGAAATTGAAATAATAAGAACTAATAAGTGTTTCTTTTATCGGTGGTCAGGCTTTTTTTTCTGTGCATAATTATCTAAAAATTAAATGAACTAATTAAAAAAAATTACGTGTCGTAATCTTTAAGAGCCGTTTCGTTAATGTTTAGAAGAAGTCGTTGCGATTCTTTCAGTTTAGTTTCTATATAATTTTGGAAGTGAGTTGGTTTCACGTTTGAAAGCTTTAAACATAAAAATGAAAAATGATTAACGCTGAATGCATTTTAGAAATAGAACTACTGTAATAATGTACTTCAGAACATACATAATCATAGTGGGCCTCGATTTCTTTGTCATTGAAAATGTAATCCGGATAGCCGACAAATCTTCGGATTGCGTCAGCCTGATAAAATATAAAAGACAGTGTTATAAACTGCTAAGTAAATCAGAGGGGATCGGAAAGAGGCACGTTGAGCTCGAGCGATCGAGCAAAACAAAATCGAAATTTCACAGCTTAGAGAAATGACCAATATAATGACCAATGATAATGGACTTACAAAACAGTGGTATTCCCATTATATTAATAAAAAGCTCTGTACAATATTGCCTGACAAATAATGGAAAAGAGGGCAAGTAAGCTGTGGTTACTTAGAATAGCATAGATAAGGATAGGTTAGGTTAGGTAAATAATACTTCTTCCACCATCTTTCCACAATGTGGATTTGTGGATTTGGTATCCAAATCTCTTGGTCAATGCTATTGCTTTATATAAAGTTTTCTTGTGGTTACGGATAAAGTGTTTTTCCGGACCGATATAAGGGATATTTGTCACAAGCATTAAGCTTGTTTAAATGACACTTTTAGGCGGCTAGATGGATTCTGAATGAGGATTTCACATTAATTAATTAATTTCACATAAAACATATAAGCTTATATAATGAGAATTAGGCCTAGTCTCATGTGGCTGTATTGATACATATAGAGCAATTTTATTTTTATTTTTATGATGGTTGGTTGGTTAGTTTATTAGAAATTTTGGCGTCGACTACTAAGGTCATTTTGCGCCTTTTACACAAGTTATATCTGTACGCAGCCAGGGACAAACACAAACATCCATGCCCACGGCGGGATTCGAACCCACGACCAGGTGGACTCGAGAACTAGAAAGCCTACGCCCTAGCCCTCTCGGCCACCTGGCCGGCTTATTTTTATGAAAGCGCTAGGTTTTCATTAAGCTTATTTTATACTATGAGGGGCAGTCAAATTAAAACTGGTCACCACGCATAAATCCCATGGTCAAATTGTTGTGCAAATTGTTAACATTGGTGTTTGATAATGGTACTAACATTTGTTGGGGACTCGGGAAATCACATTTATAACTTGCATTTGCGCACTAACCGTTGTTTATTGTGCCGGAAGTAAGGTTAGTACTACGCACATTTGTCCAACATCAGAAGTGGAGGCTTTAAAGAAGAACAGTGAGTGTGGTTCGCTTTTTGTCTGCCGAAGTAGTTAGAGGACGATAAATTCATCGTTGTATGGCGAACAGCAAGTAACGTTCACGTGTGGATTTCAAAAAGAACGTATGACACTACAAGATGATGCTCTCTAAGGACAGGCCCATCGTGATAATAGTCCTGCTGTTATTGCTCAGATGGATAGTCTTATCCGGGAAAATTGACCATTGTGTTACGGCAAATTTCGCAAAAGAAGCGAACAAGAATCTTTTACCAATCGGAGTCCGGGAAGACGTCATCGGCAAGAGAAGACAGAAGAGCCAATGGGAAGACGGAAAGAGTGATGACGCGGGGAGAGACGTCAAGCGAAAAATTCAAAAAGACAGTTAAGATTTTTCTCTCGAATGGAGAGGCTAGAGCTAGGACCAGCGTGGCGGACTCACGGACGCCTTCACAAAAATTTCAGAGAAGCAAGCTGCATCTCTTAGCCTCTGGGACGGATAGCGACGGGAGAGAGACGTCCTCAGCTGTAGAGAATAGCCGAACGGAGCTCTGCATTCAGAGATGGATGTACGGGGGTTCGGCGTTATTGCGACCCGTCCAAGTGAACCCGACATTAATCAGTTTGATGCTCGTCCAGTGGTCCAGCAGTGAGTATAAAAATTCTTTGACATTTTTCGAGGAGCTAGCCACGTTATCGCCCTACGTCTGGGGAATTTTTCCATGCAACTTAAATGCATATATAAATGAAGAATTGGGAGGCTTTATCGCAGCTCCCTAGAGAGTATGTGTGTTGAATGTATTCCGCATCTCTCTTTTGTGCATCTCTACTTATTAGGAGTTTTTAACCGGCCCAAACCATTTGGTTTCATTTTGAGAAACTAGCACTGCATTGCGTATTGAGTGCTCGCTAAAAGCCCCGTTATTTTTTTTTCAACAGTGAACTTATCTCGAACTTAACGATAGGAGTGTATGTTCATGTAATCTTTTTCTTGGGTGGTTTGCGAGCACCAGATTGCATATTGAGTATGCTGCGCCTAGTTGTATATATTGATTTCGTGCAACAGTTGCTGATGGGCTGTTACCTTATTTCCAGATGAACGGATGGTGAAATTATCTTACCGGCTTCAAAGATATTCGTCAGGCGTTAATTGACCGAAGATTTAAGTATCCAGCTTTTCTCTGCTGCGGTTCGCATTTACTCGTGGCCGCGGCTTTCTCTTCAGTTTCTTTATCGTAAACATTGGTCCTGCCTGTCAGGATAGATTATTGATTGACTGTGTCCCTATCCAGTTGGAAGGTACAAATAGTTAATAGCGTTAAAGTGAATATATGCAAAGTCTGAGATTAGTTATGCTTTATATTAATTCGCATTCAAGCTCCTAAGTGTGGAACTATCTTTGTTTGATCTCACTTATAATTTAAGCTTTGAACTGAAACTTATTAAATTTATTGTTTTTTGTTGTTGTTGCGTGTGGGAAAAGAAATAAAAAAACCCCTCACTTCTGTATTATTTATTTGAGTCTTCCTTCCACTGCTAATACACGTTACACTATGGAAGAATTTAATCTTTTGGTTACGTTACCATATGTGCCATTATTATAAACCACCTTCTTGATAACGTCCGCCCACCCTCTGCAAACTTGGTGAGGAAAAGGCTTCACGGATTTAGTTGGAAATTTTTCAACAACTTTCCTACAGCCCAGATCTCTTTCCATGTACTATCCACAGTTTTGGACAGGTGAAGAGAGAGTTTCATGGACATAGCTTTGCATCGGACGAAGACGTGAATGACTGGATTAAAATGTGGTTCCGTCGGCAGACCACATGTTTAATCAAGGATAAAATTGACCGTCTTATAATATTCTCAGTGGGATAAAAGTGTTAACAGTTTCGGAGAATACTATGAGGTAATCAGTTTTCACTGACACGCTTTGGCGCCTGACCCATTTTCATTTGATTGCCTCTTATAGCCTACAGGGTTGATTCATATAAAGCTAACACATTTGTTTCGTTATTAAGTCGTATGGAAATTCATCCAATGGCTCGTTTTTAACTAATTGTAATCGTTGGTAATCCAATCCATCGAACTAATTGTAATCGTTGGTATGTTTGATTACTTGCTAAGAGATGGCGTAAGTGTTCCTTTCTTTATCGTTTGTAGCTGGTTTTGCTCTTTTATGCTAGTCGCTGTGAAGATGCAGTACACGCTACAACAGCTGTTCTTTGTGAAGCAATATTGGATTACAAATTCAATTACAGCTACTCAAAGGGCTTACCAAAGGGTACATCCAACGAATCCATGGAACTGATCGAAAGTTTATTTTCTGACTGGATAATTCTAAGAACCTGTGGGCGAATTTATCAATATCTGACTTCTTCCTATGGGGTCAGATTTTACGCCACACGCAGTTAGACATCACACGATTTGAAGCAGAACATAAGAGATGAATGTAATTGATGATCATATTGTCACCATGTGTTTAGTTGAGCCTAGAGCAAGAGTGAGAACATTTTCAGGGTGTTACTATATGTGAGTTACAAATTGTGATTAGCATCATTCTTGTTGAAATAAATGAAGAAAGTGTGTTAGTTTTATATTTTTCAACCTGTACATTTAAACCATGTTCTTGCGTTTAGGTAGCGGCGTTTGCTTCTGTATTGTTTAGTTGAAAATAAAAAAAAGAGCTTTATTTTTTTCATCACTAGGATGCTCAAAAAAAACCCCAACAAAAAACAAATTCATAAAACCATTAGATTACTATATAAAAATGAAAGTTAAAACAATTGAAACTTACTTTTTCTAATGCTTTTTCTTTAGCCTCATTTTCCAGCCACTTGCTTGCTTTAATAGACTCCTTATAAGATTCGACGATCAACTGCACCATTTTATCTGCCTTAATCACAGAATTTCAGTCTCATCAAACATAAACTCTTACCTGACCTTTCAGATTCCTACGTACATCGAAATCTCCTACCATGTTAACTTACACAAAATAACATAATCAACAATGTTTTAATACTTATACCATCTAAGCAGTTTTGAATATTGGTTACTGGTTAGACGTATTTACCATTTGGGATAATTTTATCTAAGGAAATTCATTCCAGGACAGTTTTAAAATGGAGAAGGGCTGAATGATTTTCAATGTAAGTAGGAATTCCAATATTAAAAATAATATGAGTCTTTCTTACCATAGGTTTGTTATTCTTGTTCACATAATTATTAATGAATAATCGACTCACCACCATTGGATAGGTGGTTTGTACCCATGAAAGACACTTTTTCCACCACCTGAAAATTTATTATTTAATTTACTTAATTTATTTTTTTGCATTAGTGTCAATTATTTAAATGTAAAAACTACAAAAATTAATAAACCCATCGATTTTATGGTTTAAACGATTTAACTTATCAAATATCGGACCGTCTTCAATTTTCCATAGAGCTTTCCAGTACTCTACATAAAATTCTTCGGCTAGAGGAAGACCGTTGTCGTCCAATAAATTTGGAAAAATGAAAATCCATACAAGAGAATTTATGATTGTTCTAGTAAAAGCGAAATACTTTTGGTATTTAGAAAAGCGAGAATGAAATATAGAAACAGAATAAATAAAAAAGTATAAACCTTATACTATTATTCTGAATGATTTTAAAGTATTTTTGTAAATTAATAATAGGATTTTTATTAATAATAGGATTTTTTATTAATAAAATTCTTTCAATTTTATTTCAAACAGTTTTAAAAAATTTATTTTTAGTAAAAGAATAAACGGTCCTGGTTAAGCAACTAGGTTGTTCTCCATTTTTACCGGCATAAAGACTATCAAGTACTCTTTATAGCCGTCAAGATGGTGAAAAACCGATCTTATGAGTATGGCTAAATTCTAATATTTTGCTTATTTTGAGTTTTTATTCTTTTACTGTTTCCCTTCAGCAATACTAGAAGATAACAAGAAAGGAAGAAAAATAAATCACTATTCCACATAAATGAATTTTTTATAAAATAAAAACTCAGATGTACATTTCGGAGTTCTGTCTCCTATATTTTTAATACTAAAAGGGGTGAAAATCAATTAATATTTAACTTAAAAACGTTAATAAAAGAAGTCTACTCATTAGATTCTGATATAAATGATTTTTGTTTTTTTCATTTTTGACTGTTTCGAGTTATTGGGTTGGAGAGAAAGTAAACCCCGATGACGAAATACTCGAAGTCGAAGGCCCGCCGATGTTGCACACGGGCCATTAAGATTACACAGAATCGGTGCATCTCGCACTATATATATCTTGTATAGTGTTTTAGTTATTAAAGTTTAAAGATGTAAAGATAATTTATGGACACCCTTACATCAAATAATAACAATTCTCCTGCCTATTGCTAAAGGGACTCTATCTACAATTACGTATGTGACTATAAAACATTTAAGGTGATTGTCCATTCTATTTCATTTTCTGAGAAAGTTTTCAGCCAATTTTATATATTCTCTTAATTTTTCTACCATTGTCCTAGATGGATTTCAGATATCCCAATTATGAAGGTTTGAATCTAGTATTACACAGATGAATTGCTAATATATCTACTTACTTTAGCGGGAAGGAATTGAATAGATGAGAAAGATGTTTTAATTTCTCTACTCCAACAACCTTTACCAGATCATTCTCTTTGAAGACTCGAACATGTAGGAATTTTTCATTAGTTATTTTCAACCAATCTATTTTCTAGACATAGAAATTTGATTTGCATAATTAATAACTACAAGATTGTAAAAAGTATTTATTTTCAGTATTTATTTTTGGAATTTACGTTTTCAGAATATTCGCTAAGCTTCTTGATGGTTATTACTTTTGTTATAGTGCCATTGTTCATTTTCTCCAGACTGTTATACAACTAAAATTGAACAGTAAAAAAAAATCATTAAAAGTGAGGCATATATTAACTGTATATCTTACTCGTCACTAGAATTGTAATTGTAATTTTAACTTTTTTCGTATATTCCATGAATTGGTTGGTCTTTTCCATTTCTTGTTCTATAAAAAATTCATTTGTCTGATCGAAAAATTTTAAAATCCCCTTAAGAATTCTTTTTTCTCCTTCTGTCTTCCTTTTTAAAAACACTTTGTACATTCTCTTCATTTCACTATTTTCAATATCTCCAATAATGACAAAGTTTTGTTTTGGGTAAAACGGATATAGTGCTATCTGTAATAAGGAAAATATTAAATTAAAAAGAAAAAGCGAAAAAGAGACAACAACAACAAAAAAAGCTAATCCAAACTATAAATGCAATCAAGTTTTTTTTAATCCTTAATAGCCATGAAAATTTCAAGCACTTTAAAACCGTAATTTTGATTATTTCTTAAAGATCTTCGCTATAAAAGGTCATCCTGGAGCCTTTATTCTGAACTAATCTCTAAAATGATACATCAGTTTATTCAGAATAAGTTAAACCTTTTCTGCGAATTTTCGAAGACAGAACTAAATGCTATAACTTTCTGGCATTCTTACATAAGGCACATATAACTTAAAGAGCTTGTAGATTTTGAGACTCTCTGATAGAAAGTTAATGAGCCCAGTGCTATTTTGAAGATATTGTCAAAATGACTTTAATTTTACGGGAAGCTCCAAAACTCATTCACTAGATAAATTTTCGACTAAAATTAGCCTTTTATTTTTTTTTTTAGAAGAGTTTTGTTTTAATTTATCAGAGGATACATACGGAGTACGCGTTACTTAAAATCTCGTACAGGACAGGTCAAAACTCGTGGGACAGCAGTCTGCAATGGTAATGGTGTAATCTGACATCTACGAGTCAGTTTGAAAAAAGGCAAGGTTACTCTTGGTAAGTCGAAGAGAAATATCAGAGTTCGGATGGGGCATGATAGTGGATGCTCGACGAGCGAACATTTTCGAAGTTGTGCGGACATATAATTCTTCGATCTATAGTCTCATATGTTTCTGTAGTACTCATAGAAGGTATTATCACCCACCGTGTATAACGCAGTGGTCGACCACTGGTGCTTACAGATCGGGCGATCTTACGCAAATACACCCATATTTAATATATGATATAGCATACACACAGTGCAACCTTCTTTAGATTCCATGGGATGTGGGAACAGAAGCCCCTGTTAACAGGAGACAAGACGCAACGAACCACCTAAGCTCGTAACATCGCTAAATTGGACCCTGAAGCTAGAAACATCCATTAAGTCACTGTATCAATTGTTTTAGGCTAATCGCAGGGTTTGAGGCGTGCACATATCGCATTAGTCCAGGGATCCCAGTCTTCACCGGGATATTGCACTGCCTGATGCCAATTTGCTACCCTTTATAGACTTCATTGTACATTTAGAATGATGATACATTCAGCAGGATATGCACGTGTTATCGAGCCACAAATGGTTCGGGGATTATTCTGGAGAATTTCATTGAATTGAGTGGCCACCATTTTGGCCGACATAAATTCAATCCAGCATTTATGCGACGTGCGAAAGGGGTGCTGTAATATCACGGAGCTGGACCAACTAGCCAGACAGAATGGGTCAATATTTCTTTAGAGTCTTTTATCCACTTTTGAAATCGTTGCAACGTCGAATTGCTGTATTTTTCCTTCCTAGAAGGGAGATCCGACACAATACTAAAGGCATATCCCACAATTAGATACAGGGTGATTCAGTTAATACGTACGATTCTAATGGTTTATTACTGAGGAACTAATAAACATAGGAATGTCATATAGAACTTATTATACATATTACACATTGGAATTTCACACCTCATGAACAACATAATCGATGTACACATGAACAACATAATCGACGAAGCGTGAGGATGAAGTTTTGCAGCACTCCGCCTCGCATCTCATTGTCAACCAGTGTACAAGATTCGGTGATTGCCTGACAGACCTCTTCCATGGTGCGGGGTCGTATGCTGAACAACATTTCCTGTAGGAACCCAATGTATAAGTTCCTGAGTAATAAACCGTAGTAATCGACTGAATCAGCCTGTACTTTTGACACTTCAGTGTATTTTTGCTTGACATTTTTTACCTGGAGTTGATGGTTTGAGTTGTTACTATCATCTTTGATGACGTTAAGAGTTATAATCGAATTGATGTCGTAATATAAAATTTTGCTTAAGATTTCGCTCATATCATTTGTTTTCGAGTGCCAGTTTATGCCTTCAGCTACAGGCCACCCACCAAATACTTCGTTTACAAACTTTTTGAATGATGTAAACTCTTCTTTATTGATACCTATAAAAGTAAACAAAATTTGCCCTATCTTATTGTGTTGACAGAAAATTAATGTAGGATTTCTTTAGGTTGTTTTATGGAAACATTATTATATGCTAAATCTAATCTTGCTTTAATTTTTTACATCTTATTTTTAATATTTATTTCTTTTAAAAAACAGCCATTAGTACAGTGTGAATCAGAAAGAAATTTACTGTGGACAAAATATTTATGATAGAGGATTGTGCAAGGTACCAATAGAAAAAAATAATCACAGATTTATTTCCATTACAACGACTCAATATGAGATCCCCGTGTATTGCGACCAGGAATTAAAGTCCAAACGATAGCATATCGGCATCTATGGCTTCAAAAGCACTTGTGATGCATGTTTCTGCCAGAACTTTTGGTACATAGAAAATATTCTTTACATAACCCAAAGAAGAAACCCACAAGCAAACGGTTCAGGTGAACTTGCTGGCCACTTGCAGAATCCTAGATCATCACCAGTGCAGTGATAATGAAGTGGGGATTCAAGTTTAAACGAAATTTTGTGAATTTATATTTCTATTGTGCCTTTCAGAGCCCTCTACTTCCAATTGTAAGTTTTCGCTAATAACATTTTTAAAAATTTTTGAATGTTTTTAAATATTTTTTCTATTGATGAAGATAGGAAAGACAATGACATGTAGTAAATCCTTAGAGAACATTCTTAAGTTATTTTTTTCTTACCCTAGATATCAAATCAAACTTACGGTGTTAAGTATGTATAATAAAATTAATAAATTATTTGCATTGTCGTCCATCCCCCTTCAAATAACTTGTGCTTCTTTCACAAGCTCATCACTTAGGTTCCTTTCTTTTTCTTTTATTCTCCTTATGTAGACTTATTAATTCAATGGGCACTGTCGTTTAGTAACTCCTCTTGCCAAATTTTTTTAGATTTAATTTTGTTTATTTTTGATAGAAAAAAAGTATTCTATTTTCGTATTCTATCCGTGTAAGCCTAATGTTATTGGCTTTATTTCAAGATCATTATCAAACGCCAAGCTAATGGCCAATTAAAGTAGTCACGGGTGTATTCATTTTATCCTGTTTTTTCTTTCTTATTTTTTGCATTGTCACTTCTACGAATACAACTCAAGCTGTTAAAATTAAAATTTAAAGTATAACAATCGTTTAATATTTTTATTTAGCTTAAAAGGCTGTAAAATATTAGAGAATTCATATATATATTCATTCCATGCTGAACAAGTCTTAAATTTTAAATTGGAATTTTTCGTGTATCTGTTACGATTTTTCAGATAGGATTTGCATGTGTCCTAATAAGCATATTTGGGATGATGAAAAGTACACCATAGGATCGGTCTCCACAACTTCCTATTCATTTGACTCATCAAAATTGACGTATCTGCTTCGGTTACGAAAATAAAAGGGGAGGCTCATTTTTGTAGCCACCATGTATAATCTCAAAGGTTTTCTATGTGCTCTTTGGATCCTAATAATCAGGAAATACTCGTACTTAGCCTAAGAAAAAGAAGTCTAAAAACTTAACACTTGAACACAAAAATTGATTATTGGGACGGGTTTAAAATTAATACATTGTAAATACAAATAATGTATTGTAAATTGTATAAACACGAGGCGTGTCCGGAAAGTAAGTACCGTTATGGAAAAAAACACATAAAAACATTTTTTCAAAACAAAATTAATTTTTACATGAAAGAGCATTTCTTAACTATTTTTCTACATAGTTGCCACCGTTGTTCAGACATTTGTCGTAGCGGCAAACCAACTATTCTAAGCCCTCTTGATAGAAAGATGCCGCCAGTGAAGACAGCCATTGCTGAACACAGTTTTTTACGACGTCAAAACTTCGGCGCGCAATTTAAAATTGCTGAACGCCGGGGCTGTGCGGCGTGGAATGCTCAGTCGAGGCTTTGTGTTGCTTCATGACAACGCACGTCCCCATTCTGCTGGTGTCACTCAAAACCTTATTCAAGAATTCTGTTAGAAGCAGTTCGATCACCCGCCGTATAGCCCCGATCTCGCACCTTCTGACTACTACTTGTTCTTGAAATTAAAGGATGATTTTTGGAGGAAGGCGCTTTGACTGCGATGACGACGTAAAAAACGGTGTTCAGCAGTGGCTGTCTTCACTGGCGGCACCTTTCTATGACAAATGTCTGAAGAACGGTAGCAACTATGTAGAACAATACATGCAGTTTAAGAAATGCTCTTTTATGTAAAAATAAATTTTGTTTTGAAAAAAATGTTTTTATGCGGTTTTTTTTCCAAAACAGTACTTACTTTCCGGACACGCCTCGTTTATAATTAGTTCTAAATTTCGTAGTTAAAAACTGATTTTTGTAAGTTTTATAACGTATTGTGTGAGATTAAAATAGTTTTCGTGTTGAGGTGTTAAGTTTTTAGTTTTTTTAAGACTATTGTTGTAAGTTCATCTCAACTTGCTAACTACAGACTGTCCCAAATTGATGTATATACTTTTTGAAACGTTATAGCTCAGCAACGAAAAGAGATAGAAATATAAGGTTTGATGTGTATAATCCAGACGGCACTGGAAAACCATAGCAACACGTTCATTGTTCATTTGGAAGGTAATTCCTGGGATCAAGACAAGAAAGAATGTCCCTATGATCATATGTCCTACAAAACGTTGTTACTGAATTACATGCATATGTACACAGATGTACTTGTTTTCATCTGCGTCATCAGTATGAGGTTCACAGAAGAGTCGACTCAGTGATAGTGAACGGTGCAACAGGGCATCTCCTGTGAGTTAATCAACTAGGGATATATGAAAAGTGTTCTGTACGCTATTCCGGTTAACGACATCAAAGATCTGGAAGAACATATCAATAATGCCTGCTTAGCTGTCCAACAGGACGCAGGTATCTTCGAGTGGCTTCGCCAGCCCATGTTGAGGCATTGCCAAGCCTGCATTGCTGCTCAAGGCTGACACTTTGAGAATGTCCTGTGATCTGGCCAATGTACTTCTTGTAACACCATCGCATGTAGCTTAGTAACAACGGTTTGTAGGATATAGGTTCATTCTCTTCTATTTTCATCAATAATTTAAACATTTGGCGTAGAATAAATCCTGATTGACCATTCTTGAGATATTCTTTAATGAATATTACGCCATTAGGAAAGATAGTCCCAACCTGCAAACTAAGTAACTACTCTAACCAGCCCTAAGGAGATGTAGTTAGCGCAATGCTTCCATGTCCACAGTGACGCAACTGGTTAGTAGGTTCAGCGCGAAGAGCTGAAAGTTCCTGGTTCAAATCCAGGCTGTGGAATTTTTTTTTCTTATTTTCACCAATAATATAAACATTGACTATTCTTCAGATATTCTTTCTTGTTTTGATTCCAAGAATCACCCCCCGATGTTTCTATAGCTGCACCTTTTATAGAGAAGTCCGCTCTTTTTAGTTAATATAAATTATTAAAAAGTTCGCTATCCATCCATAAAATTAACTTTGTAATGGCTATGTTCAATAAATTAAAAATTCATTAAAGTACTCACTTGAATTGAGACAGACGTAATAAGCTTCTTGGGCTCTAGCTACAACATTTGGTTCGCCTTGAGGAATTTGGCTCTCGAGAATATCTGTAATAGAATTAATTAATGGATTATTAGCACGAAACATTATAGCACTGATAACAAGTACATTATAGACTGATACTTTTATGTAAATTTTGTTTTAAAATAAATACAGGGTGAGTCAATTGGGAATTGGGAAATCTGAATATTCCGGTAAGGTATGGGTGAGGTGGTCTATCTTTTACGGTATGTACCGAACATGACCGCCATCTTGAAATCGGCCATCTTGAATCTAAATCAATTTTTTTAAATGAAAAAGGGGTCGTTTGATATATCAAATAACATCAGCATTTTCTAACAATTTCATTCCTGTAAACAGATTTGAAGTAGCAGTTATGGTTCAAAAGTTACAACACATTTTGGTTCATTTTGTAGCAGGTAACTGAAGATGGCTTTGACCACGGAGGAGAGAATTGAGGCCATTTTGATGCCTGGAGAACGAAGTTTCCGCGTCATAGCTGCAGATTTTAACAACCGGCACACAGAAAGACCTAAAATTTCACACAACACTGTCAGATGCTTAATTAAGAAATTCCGAGAAACTGGGAGTGTGGTTGACAAGGCACGAAGTGGCCATCCAACAAGTGCTACTGACGAAACAACCTCAACAATGGTTTGGCGTCATTCGTCAAGAGCCCACAACGCAGCACACGACGTTTGTCAGCAGAATGTGGAATCAGCCGGTCATTAATCGTACGAATCCTTCATGCTCATCAATGGCATCCATTCAAGATTCAGATACTCCAGCACCTAGCAGAGGATGACCCAGACAGACGTATGCAGTTTTGCACGTGGGCCCTAGAGCAACATCGACAAGATCCCTCTTTTGCACAAGTTATCCTGTTCAGTGGTTAGATGTTCAATTTCCTGGTAATTGGATTGGCCGACATGGTGCTGGGGAATGGCCATCCAGATCACCTGATCTCACACCACTTGACTTTTATCTGTGGGGTCATTTAAAGCAACTCGTATATGCAGAGAAAATCAGAAACAGACACCATCTCCAGCAACGCATTGAAGAAGCGTGTGCCAGCATTTCTGCGGAAATCCTTCTGCGAGTGCATGACGATTGGATTCAGCGCCTTTAAATGTGCCTTGACCAAGAGGGACACCAAGTTGAACACATTAAATGACTGTCCTTTATGGAGAACAGTCCAGCCTGTAATTCCAAACAAAATGTGTTGTAACTTTTGAACCATAACTGCTACATCAAATCTGTTTACAGCAATGAAATTGACAGAAATGCTGATGTTATTTGATATATCACACGACCCCCTTTCCATTTAAAAAACTGACTTAGATTCAAGATGGCCGATTTCAAGATGGCGCCATGTTCGGTACATACCGTAAAAGATAAACCACCTCATCCATACCTTACTGGAATATTGACATTTCCCAATTCCTGCAAGGTTTTCGAAAAAAACAGGGTGTACTGCGACTTTTGACTCACCCTGTAATTTTAAAAAACACAATATTCGGAATACTTAATAGGCAATGATATCGCAGATGAAAAATATTTTATAATATGACAAAAAATTACTTTTAAGTTGAAGGGAAAATTTTTCTAAGTATTGATCAATAATTGATAATTGCTTTTTATTATCCGGAATGGGATTCTGTCGAAAGAAATTAGCACAGGTAAACTGGTAAAAATTTTCGCACGGATTAATAGACATGTCCATCGCAGATATTAAAGATGCAGCTTGAAATAGAATAGAAACGACATTTACGACTTAAAATAATACTGATAATCTTACCTGTAGTTTAGAGTCATGCAGAAGCACTTCTCATTTTCTATCTATACCTACCTATTCGATTTTGACTTTATGTTGATTTAAGTTTATATCATATACTAATATTATGAAATTTTTATGACGTTTCATTACAGAAAACGCATAGTTTTACCTGTTTCAATACATTTCTTTGTAAGGCAAAGCTTCTTGTCATTGGGTTTTCTTGACACTGATTAAAAATATTAATTGATTTACAAAAACGAAAAATTTTATTTAAGTGATAACTAGATGAAAAGCTAGCATTCGAGATACTTACGGGTATAGATTAGACTCCCAAGTAATGTGAGACAAAATAAAACAAGAAACACTGTGATAATCGAGAGAATTTTCGTTGATCTTCGAGAAATTCCTCTGAAAAATAAAGCTATTTCTTAATGTATACATTTTATAGACGTAAGCTGTAGATTAATAATACCAGGAATACATTAAGATGAATACATATTTAAAAAGTTGCCTCTCCTTTCGATATCTCTTGATTTGGACGTCATCATAGAAAGCTGAATGGATGTTAAGACAGTTCCTAAAGTAAAACAGACAATGAAATTTTTTAAACTTTAATAATTTGCATTTTTTGAGAAGAAGGCTTCATGCATAAATTTTTAAAAAGGTGGCCGCTAATCTCTTTAAGAATTTGATATTTCTTGCGAGGCAAAGAAATTTTTGTTACTTTGATAAACAAATGAAAGATGAATTTTTGTTTTGCTTAACCCTTTAACGAAAACAATTGGGAATGAAATGTTGGTCATTACATAAGAAGTACGACGGAAATGCTCATTAATGCTCAGCAGTCGTTCTATTAACGTTTTTATGAAAATTATCCTTGAAATTGATGCATTATGATCAATGCGCCTTTAAGTAGAGCAAGAATATTCTGAAAGAGTAATGTTCGAAGTAAATTACTGAATTTAACAAAATTATGAATTTTATGTATTAGCTAAAAGATTGCGCTCTTGATTGCCGACAAAAGAAAGAACTCAACAGACTAAAAAACATGATTGTCCGCATTTCTTATCGAAAACTTTTCTTGACACTGTAATATACATTAAAAGTTCATTTTTAAAACCTTCTGTTAATCCGGGATATATTTGTTTAAATTATGATTATTTCCTTCTCGGTTAAATGTTAATTATATAATTTATATTATATTAATACACAGTTATCTTAATAGTTTTCTTATAATTATTATAATATTGACAGTCATTATAAAATTGTTAAGAAATGATAAGAAATTTAGTGAGTTTAGCAATATACTATTAAAACATTTCCGTGGTCAAAGATTTAAAGATGAAACGGAATCAACAGCATATATGTATATCAAATGAAAAAATTATTTTTAGTCGTTAACGTATGAGAAAAACAGGGTATTTTTAGAGGAATAAGTGCCTGTCAACTGCCCAGGCTATTGACTGTCAACCTGCTTATAAGATAAGATGAGGAAAAACAAAACTCACTTCATGAAATCACCGCCAAACGGAACGAGAGGCTGAATGCGGCCGCCGAGCTTGCTAGAATTGTGTCATGATATAAAGAGATTGTTGAGTCCACATCTGACGATGATATGGTTACAATCCCGCTGTTGTCAAGAGCAAGCCTAATGGCCCTCAACAAGTACATAAGTACATTTATTTTCCTGAATCTTCGTCCACGCATCGAAAACATCTCCCAGTGAGTTTACAATGGACTCAAATGCTTCTCATAACTAAAATGAAACAAACAGCCGAATTTATTATTATTGGCATTTAAATATCATCGTCAAAGTTTAAATCCACAGGGTCTCCATGAAGTGTCTTTACACTTTTAAAAAATTATTAACAATAAAGAAACAAAGATACGCATTTACGGTTTTTTGTATTCAATATAGAAAATATCCTAGTTTTTTTTTAATGAAATGAACAGTAGATGGTGCCCCAATGTGTGAGAACAAGAGCACAGATCTAAAGCCTTAAGAGAACTGACGAACTGAAAAGTCGAATACAGGCCCCATCGAGACTACCTTTTTTCCAGTGTTTTACAGATTCTAGTTAGAAATCTCTTACTGACTCGATGTGTTGCGTGCGACTAATGCTGCATATTGAAATTTCGAAACAATGTTCAAAAAAATTTAGATATTTTCTTTATTGAATACAAAAAAACCGTAAGTGTATATCCTTGTTTGTTTATTTTTAATAATTTTTTAGAAGTGTAAAGAGACTTTATGGACATCCTGTATATTTTATTTAAACTGTATATGATTATATATCTTTCTTATCTCAGAGATGCAGGGTGTTTATAGGGTCATTAAGTAGGAAATGTCTTATTTACATCAGTATGAACTTTGATAGTTTATATTTTGGTTATTTCGTAGTACCGATGGTTGCTTTTCCGCCTGTGTGAAGATATATTATTACTCTTTCAAACGGTATAGGGTATATAATTAACTGTCGGAATTTTTTCTTGCAGAACATGTATCGAGACATCAATAACGAACACGGCACGACGATGGTTTGCAAATTCCGTTCTGGGCATTTCTAAGCTTGTACATGAGCTTCGTGGACGCCCAAGAACAAAGAAAAACAACGATGAGTTCAAATCGTCTCAAATTACACTTTTTGCGATAAATCTATGCTACTACACACAACTTCGCCATTATAAAACAAACCGGCATAACTGAAAAAGCTGCATAGACTGGTTGCGCATGAATTTAACTAACTTTAGGCGAGATGTCGTTTCAAAACGTGCATTATTTACTGTGAAGGCAGAAAGGCGAACCTTTTCTGATCGCATGAAAAATGATTCCTTTTATGACAATCACTAATCCAGAGATTAGATGCTGATGAAGCCCCTTAACACACCCCAAAGACGAATAGTCATCACAAGCCCGGATCTCTGGTCTTATCCATGTCTTCATGAAACTTGAACAATCAATAACCTGCGGATATATACTGCAACGATTTGGACGAAGTAATGAGACAACTAGAACAGGTAGAGGTTAAACAGTTAAGATTGGTCTATTGAGATAGATCAATTTTCTTACAGGACAAAACGCTTTACGAAATGCAGGGCATTTGTATTGGCTTTATTCTGATATTTGGTCCCTTTTGTCACATATAAATTTGACGATATAGTCTGGTTTGTAGAACAACGGTCTTATTCCCATTTTTTTCTCCTAAAAATTACTATTACAGTACTGTCCGCACGCCGCGAGAAGACCGCTGAGTTGCTTAATGAGCTCGTATAGTGTCGCTGTAGTTGCAGATCAGTCTATAGTTATGAAGGGAGGAAAAGCGCTAAAATCAAGTAGCGCAAAAATGAGTTCTGGCCGTGTGTCTGTATTCTGTAAATAAATATTCAAAATTGCTTTACTTGTATTTTTAATACGAGTGTAAGTTAATATATAAGTCGCAAAATGAAATACTTCAAATTTCTGCAATGTAAAAAATTGTAATACGAGGTGCGTTCAAGTTCTAAGGTCTCCAAATTTTTTTCCGACAAAATACTTAACCCAGAAAGTTGTAACTACTGTTACTTCTCGACGTAATCACCGTGAAGTCGAACACATTTTTCACAACAGCGGCGCCATGATTCCATGGCTGCTGAGAACTCTTCTTTAGGGATATGTTTTGCCCACTTGTAAATCGCTGAAGCAACGGCAGCTCGGTTGGGAAACGAGCGGCCACGGAGAATGTCCTTCATGATCGGAAAAAGCCAGAAATCGCTAGGAGCGAGGTCTGGTGAGTATGGAGCATGGGAAACCACTTCAAAGTTGTTATTTTGAAGAAACTGCTGAGTTAGGAGTGCCCGATAAGCAGGGGAATTGTCTTGATGAAATAGCACTCGTCCAGTCTTGTTTGGTCGTTTCTCATGCGATGCTGGAAGGAATTTTGTTCTCGAAACATTTTCATATGAATTAGCTGTAACAGTTGTACCCTTTGAAACACAATGCGTGAGGATTACGCCTTCGCTGTCCCAACATGGCAACCATAATTTTCTCAGCAGAGGCTGTGATTCGTAATTTTTTCAGTGGCAGTGAATCAGTGTGTTTCCGTGAATTTTTTCCGGTGACGTTGCCGATCTCTTTCGTACTCGCTTTTTCTATGCGTCGGATCGGATCGAAACACCGTCGCACAACACCGTCGGATCGAACAACGTCGACACCAGAGGACCAATGGCAAGCGAGAGGGAAAATTACGTCGACATGACGTGGAAAACCGACTTGAGGAGGTTGGCTTTAGAGGAGTCGGAGAAAGGAGATGGAAAAAAGAGAAGAGGAGCTCGAACGTAGAGATACCGAGGACGGCAGCTTGTTAGCGATCCTGAGGGAGGAGAAGCAGCGTGACCGAGTAACGGTAGCATTCGCAATATCTCCGCTGAGCTACGAGCCCCGAGGTGAGCAACGAGAACCCCGCTACGACGAAGGTATCAACGTGCCGACGTGGCAGAACGAACTCCGACGTTCTTCCTCCGGTTGAAGCCGAGCAATTTCCCGAACTCCCGCGCTGGACATTTAGAACAGACATTGACTAACTGGTAAGCGCCAATTTTCAGATAGGCTTGTGCGCCCAATATGCTCGATTAACTTTTCCTGAGTTGCAGTTTTACGAGCTACGCTACGTGTAATATGTACAAGGTCTGTGGCCATTCGGCCTGACGTCTTATATTAAACATGACTTGGGCTTTGTGCTTGTGAATAAGCCCCGTTAAAATAAAAGAAACGTTGTGCGTAGCTGCTATTAGGCATTCACGCTCCTGCATGAGCGAATAGTATCGAGAAAACTCATCTCTGTTCTCGCTATTCGTACGTCGCTAACTGATTTTCTATTTAATTATAGTGCTCTATATTGAGACCAGCCTAACGTGCTTGTTGTGACCAGCGATAATGTTTACTGACTAGTGACCTTATAATACCGACCAAGACTTCCCATTGTTATTGGTGTATTTGTGTTTTCGTGTTAAGCTTCGGGCAGAGTGTGCGTATCAGGGATACGAGTGCTCGAGAGTTTCTTTGTCTTAGTTAATTATCGTCAATGATCATATGTAATTATCGTCAATGAATTGTGTGCTTCACGTCATTGTGTTGGTGATTTACTGCTGGGGTATTTCGCACGACTGTTATTTACTTTGTGTTAAGAAAGTGCCTTGTATCTTCGGTGATTTCTACGAAGCGTGAAATCATCACGTGCTAGTGTGCTACAAATATGTTCGTTCATGATAGAGCCGAAATGGCTACTTATTGGTGTTAGTTATTTACGCCTTAATTTTACCTTTATTCTTAAGCTTGTTAGAATTAAAGTTTTCTTTAATTTTGCAATTGATTATTTGGTATCAATAAATGCTTTTATTTTTCAATTCGCCTTATGTCATTATGAATACATTCCGCTGCGCATACTCATCAACTTGCGTCATTTCTGCACATGACAATTGTGAAGATTGGCGTTTCATTTCGGGGTTAAAAAATGGAATCCACGTCTCATCCATCGTCACAACTGATGAAAAGAAAGCAGCATTCATTGCTGCATCACGTGTCAACATCTGCTGAGAAATTGCCACCCGCGCAGACTTGTTCTTCGGTCAGCATTCGTGGGACCCATCTTGAAGAAACTTTCCGCATTTTCAGCTCATCATGCAAAATGGACTCCACAGACCCTACGGAAATGCCAAGTTTAGAGGCAATATCACGCACTCCTAAGCGACCGTCTTCGAAAAAAACTTGTTCCACACGAGCAATCATGGCTTCCGTCCGGCTGGTTCGTGGTCGAGGCTGCTTCGGTTCATTCTCACATGATTCTCGACCTTCTTTAAACTTTCGCACCCATGAACGCACATTTTTAACATTCATAACGCCTTCATCGCATATCTCACTCAATTGGCGATGAATTTCGATGGGTGTTTCACCTCGCAAGTGCAGAAAACGAATTATTACACGTTGGTCTTGTAAACTGAACTTCGCCATTTTAAGTATATGAAACATCGTTCGCGGCAACGCGCACGGTATTCACGCCGTTCACGATATAGTGCTGCCATCTATGTTAGTAAAAACGAAATATTTCCCGCAAAATTTTAAAGGCATCCGGATCTTTCTACTTACTCTCACTGCAGAGTAAAAAATTTGAAGACCTTATAACTTGAACGCACCTCGTATGAAATCGATCGTTGCAATGATCCCTTATGCAAGTGTCGGTGTTGGTGACTATACCTCCGTGTAACGTAAACTGCGGTAGTAGTCACGTTTTCGTGCGACAGTGAATCATTCGAGTGTCAAGTGGATAAGATGGCAAGTGTGTTAGCTGATGATGAACAACGAGCCGTAATTCGATTACTGTGGGCGCAGGGCAAATCTCCTGAATAAGTGCACAAGGAAATGTTATCTGTTTATGTGTTTATGGTAACAAATGTTTATCCAGAAAGCCGTTTTACCCAGCGTAATTCTTCTGTCCACACTCGTCTAACAGTGCCGGTATCACTGTTCGGATTTGGTCCATCCGATTTTCATCTTTTCGGCCCACTGAAGAATCACCGGGTGGTCACCGGTTTCAAAATATTGAGATCTGTCGGGAGATTACCAGCTGGCTACGACACCAATCATAAAGCTTCTTCGCTGCTGGTTTTGAAGGACTCGTGAAACGCTGGGATAAGTGCCTAAACGTTCGTGGAGATTACATTGAAAAATAAACCTAATTTCATCAGGTAACTATTTCAATTTTCATTTTTATGCCATTTTGCGATTTATATATTGACATACCATGTATGTTTGTTCGACTGCGACTATATAGAATTGGCTAAATAGGCATTTTATTATCACTCATCATTCATGTATCCACTTTTTACGAGTTTAAATTAGTTTAGAGAACATAGAGAGCATATTACTTAAGAATAAGCAATCATTTTATTAAAGGAAAGAAAATTGCACAGCCTGATCTCGAACCATGAACCTTCAGCTGGCGCCCTAATCAACTGAGCCACTGTGGACATGGAAAATTTGGTTTACGCTATCTATATGTCCTTTGGGCTGGTTAAAGCAGTTACTTGGTTCACAGATCGGGATTATCTTTCTTAATGGCATTACCGCATTTACCCAAACATAAGCCGAGGATTATTTTTCCGAAGTTTGAGTAGAAAAAAGTGATCACGGTTTAAATTCGCGTGCGGCGAAAAATTTTTTTTGATCGGCGCCATTTTGTTTCTGTTGCGGAAGGCCCCGTTTTAGTTCGCAAATCACTTTCGTTTTGCGGAAGAACATATTTTTGTCAAATGGTATAAAAAAAAAAGAATTTTACGGTAGTTTAGAAGGTGAAACTTGTCGATGGCAAAATGTTGGCAAAAAAGAATTTGTGTATAAATAATGTGGATTTAAATATTCTTAACTACATTGAAAAAAACAGATGTGTTTAAATTGAGAATTTTGTTTTTCCTATAAAAATGTCCAAAAAAGAGGGGATCGGCTTAAATTCGACTCGGCTTATGTTCGAGTCCAGGCTCTGGACTTTTGTTTCCTATTTTCAGCAATAATTTAAGTATCTCAGCGTATAATAAACCCTCATCGAACTTTTACGAGTCATTCCTTAATCATTTTATATTAAATAAATTGGTATTCATTCCCGATACTTCAAAAACCTTTTCCATTAATGAATAGAAACCGTTAAAAATTAAATTAGCAATAGAAGCTTTTGGCGATCACTTGAAGAACTAATTGAAGCATTACTGAATTTCCTGTGCACGTTATATATTATAATCTTGCGCGTTCATTATATTATCGCGGGATCTTGGTGGCTATAAATTTTGGGAAACCACGCAATAAAAAAAAACGTTCTCGTTTGTCGTTATTGGATCAGGTGATGTGTGACCTCGTCGCTTTTTTCTGTTAGCCCTATGTTAATTCCTCATCATATAGCTGCTCAACGTACCCCGTAAAAATTCATACCTATCGCTGTTTTTGTAGTGGTACAACTGTAGAGTTACTACTAGCCTACTGCATCTAGGAGGAAATTCCATCATTCGCTGTGATGTTTTGTTCTCTACATCCTTCAATGCAAGTGTTAAGAATTTTTTTTTATTAATTTTCTTTTAATGGTCAATGAAATATTAACAAAATTTAAGTATCGGATTTATAATAATCATTCTATATATGCTGAGGGTTATCAATTCCAAAAGGTATGGACGTCTCATTATAGATAGCAATACATTTCAAAGTCTTCATAAGTTTTCATTCGTAATCTCATTTCATAATTCGTTAGATTTTTATTGCTATGATTCCGCTCATCATTGCAATTATGTAAACCGGTGCATATTGGAAAAATGGTTTAAATTATCAATATGCTGCTGTTCCATGGATTTTTTGTTTAGGTTTTTCTTTTTTAATATTCTTATAATTTAAAAGCAATTATTTTAAACGACAAAAAATTAATTACAAACCTTTCTGTAAGGAAAAAAATCCCACATATTTTGTGTAAGATATAAAGGTATTTTAAGTTACAGAAATAAGAGTTGGGATTTAATAATTTTGCCTACAAAGCTTTTAAGTAATTACGCCGTGCGACTTTCAATAACTAATTTATGTACTCAAGAATAGTTATTAGTTAAAATACATGTAGTTGCTTTAGAGAGATGTACATACAAATCATTTCTTTCCTTATTATACTCTAATATGTAAAAGTGTAAACTAATATAAATGTAAAAAATAAAGTAGTTTTCATCTTAAAAAATTAAAGAATTTGACACTCTTTTACACATCACAAAGTTTTATCATCGCAGTAATAAGCGAGTAAATAGTAATACCTTGGTGCAACTTTATGCTAAAATAAGCATTGAGTGTTTTGATATTGAATACAGAAAAAAATTAATTTTAATTTCGCAAAAGAATATTCGTATAATAAAATTTTACACATTTATACTTTAAACAACAAAAGTACTTTTAAACTTGTTGGTATTATAAGAATTTTTTTAAAGAAATTTTCCATGTGAAGTTTAACATGTTAAGTTTAAAAATTAAACAAGGAAACTGACAAATGGCAATATGATTCTTGATTTTAATTTCCATTTATCATATTTCAAAGAGATTTTCTTTACGAAAATCCTAGTCACATTAAATGAAGAAATAATTTTAAATTTTATAGGATTATAAGTGGTAATAAGACATTCCAATTTAATTAAATCACAATGAATGCTTTCATTCGTAATAAAATTATCGCAAAAACTTGAAACTGATATACAGGATCCAAATGTAAAAGAAGGATATAGGAAACCGATCTATATGATCCCTCTTTTCAAGTTTTTTTTTTTTTTTTTTTTCCTAAATTCTCTTCACCCGGGCTTGACTGTCATTCACAGGCGTATTTTTAAATGAAAACTGCTTTTGAGGCTTCGCCAAAATCCGTCCTCCTCGTGAACAAAATAAAAAGTAAATGATAAGTAACTCCAGCCTCGATTTATT
Source organism: Rhysida immarginata (assembly GCA_023313115.1). Classification (NCBI taxonomy): domain Eukaryota; kingdom Metazoa; phylum Arthropoda; class Chilopoda; order Scolopendromorpha; family Scolopendridae; genus Rhysida; species Rhysida immarginata. Next base: position 112,902 of record JAHWFO010008967.1, read on the forward strand.
TTTATACTCTGATTTTTATTCGGTCTCTATATTTTGGGTTGTTGCGCCCTCCCGAGGCAATTTTCTAATGTTAATCAGGAAATGAAGAATACGGGGTGACATATATTTTAGGATCCTTTCCAGTATTTGAATAGTCTGAACTCGTGATTAGTTCTCTTGATGAAATTCACCACATGTCTTCTGTGAATTGCGATTGTTTTACTGTTACACAAATGCTAAGCCCTGCAAAATAAGGTAATGTTCGGAAAACTCTGAACACTTAAAGAAAGAAGAGAGACTTTTCTGAGTATGTATTGTTATGTTTTTATTTAAAAAATATATTTGTATGAATTCAGTTGCGGATATTTTCAGATCTAAAGTATAAGCTAATGATTATTTCTCATATATCAACAATTAAAATTAGAGTAACGTTAAATAACATTCTCTTTAAATTTAATCAGTGAAATTATCACATCGATAACATTGTGCTATAATCTTTGAATATGGACTTTTCTCGATCATGTTTTTTTTTTTTAAATAAGGAGTTTTTTTTTTATTATTTTCACTTTCATTCATACATTTTATTTTGATGTGCGTATGTAATAAATTTCAAGATATAACACACTCGGACCGAAGCATAACAGTAATTTATTAAAAGAAAGTGGCAACATAAGCATCCTTACAAAAAAATATCGGTTCAGGAGAGATCATATGCATGATATCTTTTATCTGAATGTTCATTGATATTAAATATTCGCTCATAAACATTGACATAAGTAATGATTTGGCCATGAGAGATATAAACCTATAAAGAGATAAATTTGGTTTATTATTTAATTTTTATTACTTAATTTCTCGACGTTTAAAATTCACGGATATAAACGTAAGTTTCTGAATTATCTTTTTTTTGTGAACAAAGATTTATGTATAAAGAATAAATTATTCCTCTTATTACCAGCAATTCAATTCTTCATTATTTACTTTATATTTTACCTACTTCATACATTCTTTCAATTTTATTTTCCTATTTGACAGAAAAATATATCAATGGTTTGTTTCTACCCAGAGCGAAAAAGTTAGTTTTACTCCTTGAAATATGAATATTGATAAGTGATACGAGTCTGCATTCAAAAATCCATTTGAGAAATAGTTTATAAGCTTCCTTGAATTAAAAAAAATTAAGAAATGGAAGTGGAAGAGTAAGTTCAATAAATTTAATTTTTTATTTTTTCTGTCCGAAAATATTATATACATTTACAATACAAAAATAATGTTGAAATATATACCATATTTTCGGACAAAGAGTATTTTGTTTTTTATAATACTTTCCTTAGATTTGCAGTCACTAATGATAAAACTGAATCTTGAATTTAAACTATAATATACCATAAACACCAATTTAATATAATTACATTCATGACATTATTGAAAAAAAAATCAAAACAAATGGATGAGCGATCGCGTTTTAATTCTTTTGCATTACAGACCCTCGCTTAAGCGCATTCGAAAGCGTGAGTCGTGCCTATTGGTCGTCGCAATCGTTCTGGGCATCATCACCGTCATTCTCGCTGCAGTTCTTCTAATGCGTGGTTTGCAAATTTTTAAGATATTTTTTAAAAATATAAAGCACTTTCTAAAGCATTAGCAAATTGTGACTTCTTCATAATAAAGGCAAACTTAGGACATAGATGGAGAAAATGGGAAGATAAAAGTTTTGTTTATTCCAATCATAAATAAAAGTTTTGTTTCATGTTTATGGTGACGATTGTTAAAACGTCGTAGCACGAATTTGAAATGCACGAGGCTCGTGAAATTTTACACGTGAGCTCGGTAACAATCGAACTTACCGTTCCGTGCTTCATTTTCAAGTTTGCTGCCACAATGCCCTCAAAAATTGAATCGTTCTGAGAGGGTTACAGTCGTAGCACTTTCTGACCCTGGTTACTCTTATTACAGAATAATAGAACAGTATAAGGGGAAAGTTTTCCTATTTTCCAAGATGGTATAACAAAAGTTATCAAACGCAGAAGACAAAAGGTCCAAGCAATCAACAGTGCAGCATTGCATAACGAAAAGCGCACCTCCATTCCTCCCGTACTAAAGCTAATATTCGAAGAGTGAGGAATGCTAGCCGTTAGGGAAAATTCACCTATGCAATGGTTCATTACAAGCATGATTCAACGGTAAACCGTATTATTTGTCAAGATTTGAAATTAGAACGCCATCATAAGGCCCGAATTCACGCTTTTTTGTCAAGACACATTTTAAAGAGACAAATTAATAGCAGAATGCTGTATGAACACTATTTGGCAGGCGACAAATGGAAGAACATAGTCACTTTGGATGATGTTTGGGTCTATTTATCGTGAGATGGCAAGGCACGGGCAATATTTTATCGACAACAGGGTGATACGATTCGACCTGACTGGGTCCGTCAATGAAAGGAGAGTTTTCCGAAAGTTTCATGGTGATTGTTAGGTATAACTTCAATAGATGTCTGGCCATCAAAAAGTTGGAATCTAAAGCAAAGTTGAATGCTGTATATTATCAGGAAAATGACTTGGAGCGCAAATATCGTAACGATATCCCACGGAGGAGGACAAGTGTACAAGTGTATATTATCGTATATTATATGGCCTTAGGGCGGAGGACAAGTGTACATCCATCAGGAGAAAGCATCCAGCCATGCTGCTAAATTGACTGTCCAGTAATATACTCGAATGGAACAGTAAACTGGGATTAACGCTATCCCATTTTCAAACATTCTTGTCAAGTTACCCGAGCCTCTTCCTGGATTTTTGCGGATTCGGTCTCCTTAAAGGAACTCTTCATATAAAACGTCCGAGAACACTTTCTGGTTTATGGAAAGCCTACCAAGAAAAGTGGAACATAATCGACTTCGATGTTAACTAAAATGTCGAGCTATTGCTAGAAGAACGGGCCATCACATATAACATAATAGATGGTGGAGGAATGGGTTCCAGTAGACCTGCAGTAAGTGTATTCTCGTCAGCATAAACAAGAAACACAACCGTCCGTAGTTTACAATTTAATAAGTTAATTTATATTTGTATATTGATAGTAAATATAAAATTATTCAAAAAAGGTGGTGCAAAAGTAAAGCTGATTTTATTTTTTATTGGACTGACTTAAAAATTCATATTGATATGAAGCAATAGAAAAACCATACCAGAATGATGGATCGGCTATCCCGGGAATCATGATTCACCTGTTCTGCTCTAGTCTCCGTGATCACCGGATTTAATAACCAGCGATATATTTTTGTGAGGATTTGTCAAGAATGTTAACCCAAATATCGCAACAACTGGACGATTTGAAGGAAGGAGCTGATAACCGAGAAGATATTGGGACAAACGTTTAGACATCTGCCGTACCAACTAGGGTGCTTATATCCAACACTTAACGATATGTCTATATCAAATTTATGTAAATCTTCTATCATTTCATATCAATATTTTTTATGTCAGTTCAATAAAAACTAAACCAGCTTTACTTTTGCATCATCCGTTTTGAATAACCCTGTATTTTTTAAGATAATATTTACATGCTAACATATTTTATTCTGTAAATCATAGCTTGTAAGATACGCAAGGAATCATGCACCACCAAAGCTTGTACATTAACAGGTAATAATAGTACAAATTTCTTTATTAATTATATTTTATTATACTTTAGTTTACCTATAATTTTCTGGTTTGATGGCCGCAAGAACCTGGTAGCAAACTTTACATCTTAAAGTTTGTATACATCGCAAAAGTTATCGAAATCGGGGGCTCGATTATGGCAAAGCGTCGATGTTTTGTTTTTGTTCTATAAGTGAATAAAATTTGTTGAGATATAGAGTTGATAATGTAAAAAAAGATAGATTTGTGCCAAAAATTTAACCAAGTTAACCAAGAACATTTGTTAGTAGATTTCAGTAATTCACTATACAAAGTGAAAGAAAAAAATTAATTGAAAAAATTATTTTAACGCATCATTAAAACATCATATAAATTAAATTTTATGTTCTGCTTGGTACCAAATATGAAAAAATCCATAGATTTACGCGAATAAAAAAGGGTTAAAGAATTACGTGAAGATTCTTGGATCATATTGTGCTCGGAAAATATTAAACCAATTCATTTGCAACGGCAACTTATTTCCATTATTTGCCAAAGCAGATTTTTGTCTTCCCGAAAGTGTGAGTTATAACCGCAGATAATTTTTTTCTTATTTTTTTGAAAATAGTTTAGGAAAAGTTTCAAAAATAATACAAATCGACTGCTAATAGTATACGTCTGCATTTCCTTCATTTCCACCAACTCAAATAAGAGTAGAGTATCAGAGTACATGTTCTCTTGGTATACACTCTAAGTTTATAACTGAAAATTCGTAATTCACGTATTTGAACTTCACGTAATTCACGTATTCGCAATCCACGTGTTTCTTTCCGTAAAATTTTTGAAGAGTAATTTCTTATTTGAATTATTATTTTTTTTTTAGCAAATAATTTAATAATGTCAATGGACCTAAATTCGGATCCATGCAAAGATTTCTACAAATTTGCTTGTGGTGGGTTCATCCGTAGAAATCTCGTTCCTGAAGATCAGTTCTCTATCACACATTTCGAATTATACTCGGAACAGAAAAAGTTGAAACTGCGAAGTAAATACATGTATTTAGTAGATTTAAATTTAATTATTAATATAATACTGTAAATAGTCATATAATTAAGATGTGTATTTTCTAAACAGATCTACTTGAGACTGAATATTCTGAAATTCAAGAGCCCAGCGTAGTTTTCAGGGTTCAAGAAGCTTATAATGTTTGTTTACATATCAGTAAGTTTTATAAAATTAAGATGCTCCCTCTAACATAACTGGACTTATTAAAATCCAATATTTTGAAAAAAAACCCCATAAATTATGTAGAATTTTATTTGAACTATTGATATTTCAGATGCTAATATCCATTTATTTCCCACAAATTAAATAACTTAAGAGTAAAAACAGTTAATACTTTTTTTTTGGTTCACATGCAGAAATTTCTGATATTGCCTGAATTATCAGTCTTCTACTCCATTTTCGCTTTTATAATTTAGCAGCTTCTGTTCTCAACGGACAGTTTCTTATGTATAATAAAAGAAATAGGTGAAATTAATTTTAATTTAAAATTTTAAAATTCTTCTGTGTAAATTGTAAATTAATGCTGTCCCTTTTAAATTATAAATTAATATCTGCTTAAACTCTAGATACTGCGAATGAAAAATAGCGGTAATTCAGGTATAAACCCATTCTGAACTGTCTTTTACACATTTAAAAAAAGTGGGACTTTTACTTATAATGTCTATAATGTGCGGAATGCTAGTATGGGATAAAATAAATTGTTTTTGCTGGCTAGCAGCTCTGCATTGTATGAAATGTTTTCAGACGTCACTTTTAAAGTCGAATTTATATCGTAAGTTAAGAATCAAGCACCTCCAAATATGGATTTCCTACACTCTTAAAATTACTTTCAAAATGGCATAAAGATACGATTTTTTCCCCTGTATCTATTAGAATAGATTTACCATCCACACGCTTTACTACTTGGTCATTTTTCTTTTTAAATTTTCAACTTAAAATATGACTTCAACTTAAAATATTCTACGTGGCTCTAGAAGAAAAGGAATATTAAGAGTTAAGAAAACTAACTGGAGCCTTAGGGTTATGTTTAATTTATATGAATTAATCTGAAAAAGCAACTGAAATTAACCCTTATAGGCAATGAATATGAAATTTTCATTTAAAATCAAATTATAAATCTGTTTGTAAATAAATATTTGGATTTAATGACAGAATAAAATAATATAAAATAAAATAAAAAAAGATATACCATTAGATCCTATAATAAAGTTTAAATTTAAGAGTTAACTTCCTTGTAAGGTTTATCTCTACTAATTATTACAGTAAAAATCTACTATCTAAAACATGTAGTCAAAAAATGACTTTTATAAAACATGCTTCTGAAATCCATTAATTTTGTAAATTATTAAATTATTATGATTTATTTACTATTTTTCTTGTATCTTTTATGTATATCTATACAAAGATGTCAATAAGGATAAAGAACTACAAGCTTTTCGTAATTTCATCAATGATACTTTAGAAGAGTGGCCACTTGAATTAACTTCCGAGTGGGAAGCTAATACTTCATTGGAAGAATATTTGGGAAAACTTCGACGTCTAGGATTGAAAAATTATCTGTTCGATATATTCATGTCTTTAGATGGTGAAGTCGAAGAAAAATACATGGTTTTTGTAAGACATTTTTATGATCTAATAGGTTTCATTTATATGCTAATATTATTGCTTTGGAACCAAAAATAATGCATTCCATGACAACTTGGTTTAAGCTTCGCATAGCCATAGAGTACAATCCTTTTCACACACGCTCAATTGTTGAAAACTTTGTTTGCATTGTATGAGGTGCAATTTAAAGATTTGTGAGATTCGAATGGCGTGTGCGACATTAGATAGGGTGAGCAATAACCTCATTGTGCAAGCAGTCGTGAAAATAGTATAAAGCAAGGTTGCTAGATCGGACTACAAGTGACGGATTGGGCTACTTTTTAGGGCTCTACGCTTGTAAGTTTATAATTTGCTAGCTTTTGAGTTACTCTAAAAGCAATTTGAGCACAATTCGCAACTCTCTCTTTACTTTAAATTCATGTAATAATTAAACTATGCGTTTTATTTGAAGAAGCTATACAGGGTGGACGAAAAGGTACTCCCCTACTTAAAAATTATTTATTGCAAAAAGTTATGAACTTAAAATCATAAAATTAACATCACCGCATAGGGCGACTCAAAGTTTTTTTCGCTGTAGTAAAGTTCGATGTGGGCGCCCCTGGCGACGCGTAGGATGTCCAATTGGTATTCCAGTTCCGCCCACGTACGCCCGAGCATTCCAGCATCCACTGTTGCAATGGCAGCGCGGATTCTTTCATGCAGTTCTTCCAGATCGCGGACAGGAGTTGAATACACCCTGTCTTTTATGTAACCCCATAAGAAAAAGTCAAGGGGCCTCACATCAGGCGAGCATGGGGGTCATGGGATTGGACCGTCACGCCCAGTCCAACGGCCGGGGAAAACTGTGTCTTGAAGCTGACACACAACCAATGCGGTTGTGTGCCATCCTGTTGTAAAATCACGTCTTACTGGAGATGTTCACGTTACCAGTGGTCAGAAAGTTCTTCACCTTAATAACTTTGCATTTGGTGGTTCATTTGATGGTTCCTTTCCGTACAAAAGGCAGAAATTTCTTTGCACCATGATGGGCGATTTTGACTCATTCCACCACAGCACGCACTGCGCCTTCTCAGCAGGAGTCGCCTTTTTCAATCCATCACCGATGCCAGCTCCCCCGGATGGTGGTGGCAAGAAAAGGCGAACTGAAAAAACATTTTGAGTCGGCCTATGAGGTGAGGTTATTTTCATGAATGTAAGTTTATAACTTTTTGCAATAAATAATTTTTTAATAGGGGAGTACCTTTTCGTCCACCCTGTATTTTAGCTATTTTCATCTATATATACTATAATCTAATCAGTGCTAACTAGTTAACTTCAAATAACTATGGGATACATTAACTTTTTCATTATAGTGTGTATAAAGTCATTTACGGTTGGCTCATTTCGATTTTGGACTACTGTTGTACATAGGGGTTTTAAAATCCGGTGATATTTTTTTTAAATTAAAATGAAATGACAGATTTAAAGACCAAAATATTTGTAAAGACTTTACATGAAATGAAGCAGCTGAGAGCATTCAACATAGAAGATGAGAGAAATGGAGAAGGCTTTCCATCACGACGACTTTCACTTACATTTCGCTCGTGGTTTGAAAGTTTCTGGCTTCCATAAATATGACTCTTCCCTTGGTCCCTGAGGCTTTTTTCTATTTTTAAAGACGAATCTTCATCTAAAGGGCATCGCTTTTAGACTGATAAGTACCACCGACGCCTATATTCCAAAGACGGTCTCTTATACAGGGTGATTCTGAAAAAGTGTGTATAACTATAAGCAATGACAAAGGTGGTAACTACTCGATGGAATACGATCAAATTTTAACGGTATACAGAATTCATTATTCTAGGCGTTGCAGAACCTGAGTTATTAACTTGTTGATCTTGGTGGCGGCATTTTTATTTCTGTTCATATTTCAGTTAGCGTTCAAATTCGGACCCACACTGTATTAAAAGAAAATGTTCATTCTCGTCACCTCTGTCATTGCTTAGTTATACACAGTTTCAGAATCGCCCTGTATACGTCTATATTATACACTGAGTGAGCATATTATTATGACCACCTGACATGTTTATGCAAATGCGCGAACGGACCTCGCCACAATGTTGCTAGCGGGCCGGACTAATATAAAAAGGGCAGCTGAGTGTCGTCGACAACAGTAGACGTGTTCCATTCTTCAACTATGGGTAAACGACGCGATTTAACAGCCTTCGAACGCGGGATGATTGTAGGTGCTCGGAGCTATGGAGCGAGTATCAGCGAAACAGCAGCATTCGTGGGGTGCTCAAGAGCAGCCGTCGTTAAAGTATTTAAAGACTGGACAGTTAGCCGGAAGACGGGGTCTGAAAGTTCGCGTTGTGGCCGCCCGCGGATGGTTGATGAACGGACAGAACGGAGACTGTCACGACTGGTAAAGGATAACAGAAGGGCAACTGTGCACCAAATCACTGCTGACCTTAATCAGGGGTCCTCCAAAACGGTCTCTGAATGCACTATCCGCCGCACACTGTACCGCATGGGATACGGAAGCCGAAGACCTGTCCGCACACCTTTGCTGTCTGTAGCCAACAAGCGGAAACGACTCCAATTCGCTCAGGAGCACAAGGACTGGACTATCGAGCAGTGGAAACAAATCATGTGGTCTGACGAGTCACGATTCCAGTTACATCGTGCAGACGGCAGTATGAGAATCTGGCGGAAACAGCACGAAAGCATGGACCCCGCATGCATGAGTACAACCCTTCAGGCCGGTGCGGGCAGTGTTATAGTCTGGGGAATGTTTTCCTGGCATACGTGTTGAACAACGTCTGGATGGCACAGCATACGTCCGTATCGTCGCCGATCAAGTCCACCCTGTCATGTTGATGGCGTACCCCATTGGAGATGGCTATTTCCTGCAAGACAATGCGCCATGCCACAGAGCTCGTATTGTGCAGGAGTGGTTCCAGGAACATGAGGGAGACTTTACTTAATTTGGTGACCTCCACAATCCCCAGATCTCACTCCAATTGAGCATTTGTGGGACGAAGTCGAACGAACCATCAGACTGCTGGATCCACCACCATCCAATCTAGCACAACTAGACAGTGCTATCCATCAGGCATGGTGTCAGATTCCTCCCACCACCTTCCAACATCTCGTCACCTGAAAACCACATTGTTCTACATCCGTTTTGTGAATTTTTTCAGGACAAGCAATTGTAAAATTTAGCTAACATCAGAAGTGGGAGAATGAACAAAAAAAATCAGGTACTGTTTGTACACAGAGGGCTTAAATGTTTGGTAGGCATGTAAACATTGCGAGATAGAACGCAACCAAATGTGACAAGTAAAACATGCGCGAAAGCGGATATGGAACAATGTGGTTTTCAGGTGACGATCTCGTGGAATCAATGCCACGAAGAATCACCACAGTATTAAAAGCAAAAGGTGGCCCAACGAGATACTAACAGGGTGGTCATAATAATATGCTCACTCAGTGTACAGGCAAGAATTTGTTGTATTTTCAATGCAGTCTTTTTGTGTCCAGAATATATTTATTTTGTTTCCTGCTTGTAACTAATAGTACCTGTTTTAGGTCGAATTAATTATTGTTTGTAAAATAAAAACCAATAATAGCATGAAAAAATTTTTTAAATAATTTTAGCTAATTAAAATAAATTCATCAACTTTACGATTGTTTTGTAAATTAGTTAAAAAATATTTCAATTCGTTTTTTTATACGAAGATATCTGCTCCTGTGCCCTGGGATCCTTTTCCTTTCAACCCACCATTGCCAGATGAAGCAGATCACGGTGATGAAAATAATGACGATGACATAAAATTTATTAAAAAATATTTCAAAGTTTTTGGAGGCGGAAAATTGAATGATAACGATTTGAAAGAATTAGTTTCTTTTAAACGCGAAATTTCACAGGTAATGGAATTATATATAATTTTGCCGATGCAATGATAACTTTTTTATGTAAATAATTAATATCAAAGTTAAATTCATTTTTTAAACTATCTTATATTTCCAAATTTTAACAATGCTTTTTTTTTCGTAATAATCTGTAATTCTTGAATTTTAGATTCCTATCAATATAACTGATGTTGAAGAGTTTATATCGAAACGAAAAACCTTAACGATTCATGAATTTAACAACACAGTACCAGAGGTTAGAAAAAAGAAATTAATGATTTTTCAATTTGGCGTTTATTTATTTTAAATAATTTTAAAAATCATTACTATAAAATTTTCTTAAACAAGGTAGATTATTCCTTCTTCAGAAAATCGATTGGTTAAAACTACTGAATAATGCATTTCTGGGTTCATATAACTTCAGTCTCAATGATACCATGCAGGTGATGCACCTGAACTATTTGAAGAGCGTAGTCGACGTTTTAAACAAATACCCCGAGAGGTAATTTTAATTTATTTATAAAATGGAAAAAGTTTGCTTTTACTTATTAATAACCAAAGCGTACATTTCCTCATGTAAAAATTATGCAGAAAATTTTTGTTATTTGTTCTTTTATAGAACAGTGCGTAATTTTATAAATCTAGGGAACATCAAGCGCATGGTTCGCTCCATCGACTCGATAATGGAAGAAGTTAATATAATAGATTCTAAATCAAATGCCAGGTAAAAAAATCTTCCATTGTAAATTATACATACTCTTTACAATAATACACTGTATTTTATTTTATATGCATGATATATTTTATGTATGTGCTTATGCGGTACTTGAAGATGGAAAGTTTGTCTCGAGTGGATTGAAGAAACGTTTCCATTAATTATCACCCGTCTGTTTGTCAATAAATACGTGAATCGAAACGGAAAAGCCATTGTAAGTTATCTCTAGATTTTTAAATTTCTAAGTAAATATTCCAGAATATTTACAGCTCACCCTAAATGATGCTCAAAAGTTAGGGTCGGGTATTAAATAGCCTCATCATAAAATATGGATTCTCATCCCTAGGCTAATGACTTAATAAAAGCTGTGCAAGACGCTTATAAGGATATGATAAGAGACAGCAACTGGGTCGATCAAATTACAAAAGAAAGAGCTCTTTATAAAGTAAGCTTTTCAAATAAATTATAAAATATTAAATTTTAATGTGTTTAAAGAGATATTAATTTAAAGTAAAATTAAAAGAATCTGGTTGCATTAACATTACATCCAATTGAAATTACAGATCGGCTTGAAATTACAAGTGCTTGAATAATCATTTGATTATTTTGCGTCTGTGATCAAGTTTTAATTGCAAATTTCAGTGTAAAGTTTATCAACAAAAATGCAACCTATTCCAGGGATTTCAATATTTATTTAACTCAAGGAGATCAACAGTTCTTTACCCTTCATTGTACCTCGGGAGTATATGTAATAAAAAATTATATAGGAATTTTAATTATAAATTAACTGAAACGACAGCAAACAATTATAATTATAAAGTTAAAGAAATGTAGAAAGAGTATTGTTAACTTTTTAGGTTTATGTTGATGCACAATCATGAAATAAAGATAATAATTAGTATTATTAAAATATGCTAATAAATCATTTAAAAACGATATGAATTATGTTAATATTAACGAATCTTTAATTTGGCATTTGCTTTCAAGTCTTATAAAGTTACGAAGTTCTCATTTCTAGCTTAAATTGCTTCTGTTTGATCAAATTGCTTCAAATAGCTTCGTGTTGCCTTTGACTGACGGCGAAAACGTGCTGTATCTTGGATCGAAGCTTTTCCGGACCATTGTTTATAAGAACTCCTTCTGTTAGCTTTAGCAGTATTAAATATACGGGATGTTTAATAAGTAATGAAGCACTTTTTTCCCACGGCCAGTTTTTATTGAAAAAATTAAAAATAATAATTATATCTGCAGCAATAATTTTTAATCTTTCCATACGACTTACATAGTTTCATCGTGACAGCGAACTAGTGAGCTTCCAAAATAGTCTGTGGGTAATGAACATTCACAAGCAAAGAACTTAATTGATTTTTTTTTTCGGAAATAGTGAACATTTTTATTGCGCATTTCATTCTCCCATACTCTCGTTAAGATATCCTGAAAATCAGACTAAATTCGGACAAGTCGTTTTTGAGAAAAACTGCTCAGAGTAAGGGAACATTAATTATAAACACTCTGTATTTACAAAGAGACTATGTATAACAATAGATTTTTGTAGTCAAATAATTTGGAAACTGTGATATATTTAAAACTTCAGTGATACAAGTATAAGCATTTAATGAGGAAAAAACGTGTTCATTGTGTATTAAACGTCTTAATATTCATGGAAAATGTTATAAATTATCTCCAACATAGGATGGACAAAAATAATTCAATGTTATTAAATTTTGAACATAACTGTCTTGGGGACAATACCCGCACACACAAAACACACAATCAAGATTAAGAGAAAAACTTTTTTTCCAACTTATTTATTTTCATTGCCATTATTTTTGAGCATATTTATTTTCTTAGATGGTGCATCACGACGTATTTCTTAAAATTCTCTTGATTTTGCTTTAGGCAAATGCAATGCGCAGGTACGTTGCTTATCCTGATTTAATCTTTGACAAAGAACAACTTGAAGAAGAATATCTTCACGTAAGTAACTAACTTTAAAATACTTATTTTTAACGTTTAAAACTGTAAAATTGTTACGGAGCGAAAAACTTGAAATTGTAAAAGCCTATATTGAGATTCAAACATTTCTTATTCGTATTTTCTTGTTTAATTTATTAGCTCAACTTTGTTTATTCGTCCCATGTTGAAAATGTCATACACATGAGGGCACTTGTAACGCAAAAAAACCAAAAGATGTTAAATTATCCGATAGATCACGACAGGTATGTTCTGTAAATATATTTTTTATAGGACTAGCTTGGAAATATTACTATTTGGAAAACGTATAAGCAAGAAATTGATCATTGACTAAATAATTTCGTTTATGCTCAGATGGACTTTTTATCCATTGGCTATGGATGCATATTACAATTTCTTGTCTAATTCGATTAGTAAGTAGTCGTTTAATTCTTACTTTGATATTTTGCGGCGATTAAGGAAGTAAAAATAACGTTGCCACATTCTTTCCCACTTTATTTATTCTTTTTCTCACTAAGAATGTGTTTACAATTGTTCTAATGACTGTTTATATTATTGGACAACAGTATTTCAACACTCCACAAACTACGTTTTTTTTTAAATGATAAGTTTGCTTTCATTATAATTGCTTAGTGGAAACAAAATGTATAAGCATTTCCTGCTCGTCACTTTTTTTCTTAGCACGAATCTGTTATTAGAAAGATAATGGCAGAAGAAAAGCTTTTAATAAATTTCAAAACTTTCATTTAATTCAAAAGGGCAGTATCATATCAAGTACATGTATTAACAAAATTATTTCAAATGAATAGTTCTTTTAACACTATTTCTATTTTTCAGTGATCCCTTTGGGAGTTTTGCAGTTACCATTCTTTGAGGTTGACCGATTGGCGTAAGTGGATGTCTTGAAAGCATAATAAAAAAGCTCTTTTAAAAATTGCGTGTATGCTAGAATTATATCTATAAAATTCATTACATTTGTAGAAACAATATGGCATTTCATTTATGGCTTAAAATAATTTGTCTGAGGATCTCCTGACATTACTGGATAATAATGAAAAAGCCATTTGTCTGAGCATCGTTCTAAAAATAATATGCATTTTAGATTTTGACAAACAAATGACTGAGGCCAATCAACCTGATAGTGACAGCCTCAGGAATTTTACTGTTTCCTTGGCGTAACACTTCAGGAATTAAACTTTTTCTTCTTTTGGAGTACTCCTTCCAGATGCTGTATTTTCTCGTCGGGCAGTGTATATCTATCATCAAGATTTCTAAATAAAACACGATTATCTTGAGATGTAAACTAAAAGCATGTTGTTATTAAAATTATGCAATTTAATGAACCGGAGTTACTTTGCACACCCGCGGGCATCTTTGCACAAGGTAGCTTTGCACATTTACTGCTCTTTTTTTGTGTTGAATGATTTTTTTTACAACAAGATTGCATTAACGCGTTAAATACAAAATCATTCAACACAAAAGTTCTTTGAGTTTGCATTCTCTTGTGCAAAGTAACCCCGCTTTATGGTATTTCTTAAATATGAAACTTAAAATAATCATTAAAACATTCTTTACGTTCATTTGGGATCAGAGTTACGGTATAATCCAGTTTTAATCTTTAGAAATAAAAATCGTACATTTTTTGTAAACAATAGATTGACAAATCGGCATATGTTTATTATGTGTTGGTGGTTGTTTTTAAAATTAGATTTTCGTTTAAAAAGTCAATCCCTCTGTCCGAAATATATTATTTTTGTATTGTAAATGTGTACGGTATTTTCAGACAGAGTGAGTATTTAATTAAAAACTTCTGAATATTTAATAATCAGTTTTTATAATATTTTTTAATGGGAAAAATAAAAATAATTTCAAATATTGTGTGAATAGTTACTTTAAGAAGAGTTATTAAACCGAATTTCAAAAACTTATTGATATTCGCAGTCTTGGAGTTAAACTTTTATTCTTTACAGGGCAGTTAATTTTGGTATGGTTGGCTCTGTTGTCGGGCACGAAATAGGACACGGTTTTGATAGTAGAGGTATTTCAAATTATATATTTTTTTCACTCCCTATAAAATTGAAATTGCTTTGCACCTTGCCAATACTCCGTACCGATAATTATACAGGAAGTCGGTTTGATGAATTCGGTCGACGGAGACAGTGGTGGGAGGAGACGACAAAACAGAAATATGACCAGCGGATAACATGTTTCCAGCACCAGTACAGTCAGTATTGTCCAAAAGAACTACAGGCAGGAGAAAACGAAACAACCGTTTGTGTAAGTATTGCATAATTTTTTAGACACCTAAATATAATTTTCCATATACGAATAGTTTCTGGTGTTACTTTAATCATAAATTAAACGAGGAGGTGCGAGGTATCAGGAAAATTGCTTTTGTTCTTGTTTCACGAGGAAATCAGATAGATTAGATGGTGGAATAAGACTTTTGCAACCAACAGTCAAGAAGAAATTAGAACACTTTATTAGGAATGATGAATTTTTAACAATACGTATAATATAATTCATATATTGTTGGAAGATGTGGAAATTCTTATCAGTTACGATTTTGACTGTAAGGCTTGATTCCCACTAAGCGATTTCCGCGACAGAAGGCATCGAAGGCACGGAATTGCGGTCAAGGGAACGAATATTGGGCAGAAAACAGGATAAAAACCCAGCTTAAGTTGGATTCTGTTTGTTTTCCGCCCGATATTCGCGCTTCTCTCGATCGACCTTTTAACTTCTTGGCCGGACCACTCGCTAAGAAATTTTTTTCTGGGATCGAGTAGATATGTTGAAAGTTTGAAAAAAAATTTTCGTGTGTGCGTATGCACATGAGTGACCAATTTTGTGCAGCTATCTCCTCCGAAACGGCAAAAAGTAGAACCAAATTAAATTAATACAGCCTTAGAGGGTAACTTAAATTGCGCCTTGACGTATTTTTATGACGATTGTAATTGGTTAAGCGTTTTTAGAGATATTAATTTTCTTTTATAAAATATGAAGAAATGGCTGTAGCGTTCAGACTAGCAACCAAACTAAATAAATACCACATGTACGGATTCCTCAAATATACGGGTTCATAGGATTTTGTGTAAATAACTTGTTTGACCCTGATAAGCCATTTTGAAGCTATTAATGCACCTCCGACCCCCCCCCCCAATAGAAAAAAATTAATTTTTATTTTCTTTAAAAAAATTTGTACATACCACATACTATGTTCCTTAAACTATTCATTGAAGTATTTTTCATGAAAATCGGTTAAACTTTTTCAGAGATAATAATTTATTCCCCTAAAAATGAAGAAATGGCTGAAATATTCATACCAGCGAACCAAAGTTGAATAATTTTTTAAATAAAATTGTTTGCCTCTAATGAGCCAATTTTGAGCTTTAACCCCCTTCTCGCAAGTAAAAAAAATTTTCATTCCACAAGTTCAATTTATAAATGTTTGTTTTTTTTATTCATAAAGTTAAATTTTGCTCACTTAAGAAATAATTAAGTAGTTGATATTTACTACAAGAAGTTATGATTTATTTTCTTTATCCGTGTTTCTATTAATTTTGTTGAGCATCCGTTTGAAAAAAAAAGAAGAGACTAAGTGTGGAATTGCCTGTACATGAAGGAAAAAAAACTCTTGCCCCAAAAAAACATCCATTATAGGCAGGGTGCGTGTTTACAAACATTAGCTTACTATTTGCCTAGACGTATTTCCGCTTCCGGCGTTGACTGTAGCTAGCAGTCGCCATTATTCAGATCCTTAACGAGTGCGGCGGTTTATCATGAATTATTTCGCTAATCTGGACTCTGAGACCATAAAACGGTACACGGAAAAACTATCGATAAATGGAGTTTTCTACCCAGATCCTTTCGACCCAGTTTTACGAGAGCAATTATTTTCCTTGCGAGGAAACTTGCTGAAGCTAACCTTAAGCTGTCAACGGGAGCGTTATTAAGGGTTATTATTTTTATTGTTTAATTCATCTACGAAGTGGAGATGGGAGTTTAAACGCAAAGTTCTTCTAATTGTACTTTTAATTCGTCATAAATTGAGTGAAATAAATATTTCTAAATTTAATTTTAATATTTGGATCATATGATCATGTTTTTACAACTATAAGCCTCAAATATTAGTAGTATTTTCAATTCTTGAAATTATATTGAATATTTAGTATACAATTATCTATTTCCAACTTCAGGAATTTGCTTAAAGTTTATAAATAATTAACTTCACGATACCATAATAAAACATCACCGAATTGAGGAGTTACACTCACCTGAAATGAAGTGGCGACTACATAACATACTGTGATGAGTGGGTTCCCAATTTTTGCGGTTGACTGCGGCAATCCATGCATTTTTTTGCTCAAGATCCTTTGGAAATCGGTGTAACCTTACTTGGCTCAATAAATTTGCTTTTTATGAATTGATTGAGCATCCAGGAGCAACACAACACGGCATTTTTGTTAAGTTAAATCGTTCTTCCCGCCTTAGACAATGGCCGGAAGTCAGCAACGTCACAGGCAGCGGCAGTGAAGTCGTGCATGCGCATTACGATTTCCTGCGCACCCCGTCTATATGAAACGCCGGATACGTATTTCGAAACTGTATTCATTCTCAACGGCAAGATCGAGATTCCATATATGAGCATCCATTTAAAACTATTTTCTTGTTATTTCATATTTGCTCATATAATTTAAGACTTAAAACAACAAATGAAGTGTAGTTCATTTAAAGTACAAGGAATTTCCAGCGCTGTAAGAAGAATTCCCATTTTTTTCTCAAACGTTCAGTTTTTCTACCACCAGACGAAGACAATACAGAAAATATAGCTTTCTGGATGGATCTGGTGTTTTTATTTAAGAATATCATAGAAAATAACATATATACTGTTTATTATACTTCGTAATTTAACCTTTTGGGTTAGTTCCACTGTACGTTGTTACTGTAAGTATTGTAAAACTCGACTTACGTATATCTTCTAGAAACGATCCACTTACGTAAGTCACGAATTGTCTATATCAATACATATAATGAAAAGTATTCGGATAGAATCTATACTATTATATAAAACAGAGCGAAAAATGTGCACTCATTCATTCATTCGTCACCAAATCTCCAGAACTATAAAGCCTACACACTTGAAATTTGGCAAGTATATTTCTCTTGGCTTCTACGTGCTCGCTAAGAAAGGATTTTATTTTTTTTTTCCTTTCCATTGTAGTTTGTCAGCGTTAAAAAATTGCGATGTTTGCTTTGTTTAATGAAGACTTTTGCGATTGTTCAGTAAAGCAGCATCAACAATGACTGCAAGTCTTTCACGCGGAATACAGTTTATCTTTTATCTGAATGGGATTTTTTTTCCAGCGTTAAGAATTGTGACGTCGTTGTTTGGTTTGTCGAGGCCAACGAGAGACAGGCCAGGGCACTTAAGTCACATGATCATCGGGGTCCGGCCAACAATTCATCCTTCATGGTCTCCATCTTGGATTTTAACAATAAACATTTTTTCGTTTGTTGGAATATACAAAGAAAATCTGGCATTTACAGAAGCCATTATTGGCTTATATTGGAAAGTCGAGTTTACAAATAAAATACTTAAAAAATAAATATACAAAATTTGAAAATTCGTAAAAAGTTTTTTACAAGATAAAATTTGAAGGTATTCCGATTATTATGAACATTAAATTATATGTACTTGTATTTTATCCTGTAATAAAGGTTTTTAATAATTATTATTTATATTGTATTTTTTTTAAAAGCGCTTATCCATGTTTTTATTGTTTTCTGCATTGTTTAGTTTTTATTAATAATGTCTAACAAAGGACAAGCGCATGAAAAAAAAAAATGCCAAAAAAAATCCTTCTAGAACAACCGTGCCTGTGCTTCCTACTGGAGACCTCTACCGATAGAAAGACATAACAGTTCGCTTTTTGCCGGTAGAGGTCTCCAGTAGGAAGCACTTCCAGCAGCTGCCCCTGATTACACGATTTCATAGCGAATGAGCAGGCCTTTATCTATCACGTAGGTCACGGTTTAATGAAGACTTTTGCGATTGTTCCGTCAAACAGCAATAACAAGGACTGCAAGTCTTTCGCGCGGAAATACAGTGTATCTTTTATTTTCTATATACATAAATATGAAAAAGTTTTTTTTCCCGAGCGACGCCGGATACGTCAGCTAGTAATGTATACATGTATTGTTAGCTGCATATCACCTTGTGATACCTCAAAAGTGTGCGATGTAAAATTAAAGAAAAATTCGTTTCAATATGATAACCTAAAAAAGTCTTTTTTCTGCTTTATAGGTAGATGGTAAACGAACCCTAGCAGAAAATATTGCTGACAACACTGGAATTCGAGCTGCTTACAAAGTGCGATTAGAAATAAATAATTTTAATATTATATTAATATAATAGAGCATATAATAGATATTTAAATTTAAATATGAAGGCCTACCAAAGTTGGATTGCAAGATACGGATCGGAGATGAGACTTCCAGGATTAGAAGAATATTCCCCTGAACAGATATTTTTCATTAGCTATGGAAATGTAAGTCTTGAATTTAAATTCACTATTAATGAACATTTTCTCAGAGGCGTGTG
>JAHWFO010008967.1:139031-161346 GCA_023313115.1 Rhysida immarginata
CCCCCCCCCCCCCCCCCCTACCCCTGGCTACGGGCCTGTATTGTTAATCGTATTTCTACCACGGTCTATAGATATTCATGGTCATAGAGCTCCATTGTTAAAATGAAGCTAAAGTTTCTAGCTCCCGGTAGGGCGGGAACTCTATTGAAAAGTGGCGCTGCATGTACAATCTGCCCAACTGCGCCTGCAGCGCCACCCTATTGGCAGACAAACTTTACTTTCGAATTCAGTTTCAATGAAAATCTCTATCGCAGGTTGCAGTCGGAATAGTTAAAGTACTGGATAGGGAGAGTAAGGAACTCCGCCATTTTTCCGCCATTTCTGTGCAAAATTACATAATAATTATGCAAATAATTTTTATAATAATTTTGTTATATTAATATTAAAAATAATTTTTGCGGTTCTTGCAATGCTGTTGCACAATAACCTGCGATTTGACCTTTTTAGCATTCTTGGAGATGTCTCTATGAAGGAATTTTGCACAGAAATGGCGGAGTGTCCTTACTTTCCTTATCCAGTACTTTAGGGAATAGTGCGATCTATGAGGCACCTGGCGCGATCTGTTTTCCTTAGCTTCTCGAAACAATGGAAAATGGCCGAAGCTCGATGACCATGAATATCTATAGACCGTGATTTCTACCAATAATAAGCCCTAAATTTGGCCGTTTGATGTTGATGTAATAATGTATGAAATTCTGTGCGCAGGCCTTCTGTCTAGCTGGTGTTGACCCTGGCCCGTGGTCACTGAAAGAGAAAGCATCACCACTGAAACGTAAACATTGTTACATCGTCATCATTAGGGCAAATTTAGGGCTTATTATTGGTGGAAATACGAATAACAATGCCCTAATGTTGATATAACAATGTACGTTTCAGTGGTGAGGCCTTCTCTCTCGGTGGTCACGCTTCTCGTTGGCCTCGAATTGAGCCGTAGCCAACGAGAAAGACAGGCCCCGGCGCGAAAAAGTCACCTGATCATAGTAGTCCAGCCAACAATTCAACCTTCATTGTTTCCAACAAACGAAAAAATATTGATTGTTAAAATCCAAGAAGGAAACAATGAAGAATGCATTGTTACTCGGACTTTCCGCGCCGGGGCAACACCACCTAGACAGAAGGCCTGCGCACAGAAACGTCATACATTGTTACATCACACAAAAGCGGCTATAGTTAATCGTATTTCTACCAGTAATAAACTCTAAATTTGGCCGTTTGATGTAACAATGTATGACATTTCTGTGCGCAGGCCTTCTGTCTAGGTGGTGTTGGCCGGAGCCTGTCTTTCTCGTTGGCTACGGGACCAAACATACGTCGACAAAGTGACCGTCGCGTGCGTGTGCTCATGTCAACAATGCTTAAAAGATAAACAGAAAGTAACAGTGTATTCATTCTTGACGAATCGATTGTTATGACATGCCATTATCTTAGTATTCTTTACGGTAACTGTTTTAGCACGTGAATTTGACTTTAAGTGGTCCACGAAAAATCCTGAAAAGTTGATACAGCCGAGCTAAGACCTTCATGGTCATATTTCTGAAAACAGAATTTGAAAAAGTTAATCCGTTTTCAGGTTATTATGCAAACGGCGGAAGGCCAGAAAACATACAGAACAAGCGTGCTTTCTTTTAAGTAGCTTATTGGCTAAAACTCCTAATAAATTAATATTGCTATAAGCAAGTATTTCTTATACATGGTGGCGCAGAAACAATTAGACGACTTAAATAAGGCACCAAGCCGACATCTTCGTTGACAGCGGTTAAACCACCAAGTAAAGAAATAACGCTGTGGGTAAAACTCACATCACTGAGTAGTTTACAGCCTTTAGCAATATAATAATAATAATAATAATAATAATTATAAACTGGAGATAGTCTCCAAACGCAGGTAATAATTTTTCAAACTAAAAACAAGGCCTGCTATATTCATCAGGCCAGTTAACTGAAAAAACATGCGACGATTGTAGGCTTACTTGAGCATTCAAACAAGGTGGCTGAAGCAAGCGAATATTACATTTAACATACTAAAAAGCTATATTAAATAATTAGTCTATTCAATAACTAATTTCACAGATCTCTAACTTCATAATATGTGCTTTCGAAATTTTTTATAGAAAAGGTGCTTTTTCTGTTCCTCCATAAATGGTTCTACTTGGAAAAAGTATTACTCTATATATTTACACATATGTTGCCATTATTTTGACTGAAATATAAAGCCGTTTAAATAATAAAGTTCTGAAACTTAGATTTGTTTGAAGATTGGAGCAAATTTGTGAAATAATGTAATTCTTCTATTTTAGCCTATTTCACACAGATAGGCGGTCGGCATTTTCTTAAGTGAGCTGGCCTGGTGAAGAAAAATAAGATATAACACTCCTATGCTTCGCGCGTGAGTTTTTTTTTTTTTTTTTTTCAGTGGAGCCCTCGGAATATTTGCGTGTACTAAACGATACTTTCTTGGAAAACGAAACCCTGTGCATGGTTCAATGCTTAAAGTTTTTCACTAAAATTATTTTTTTAAAGATAAATGACTGGATTAAGATAATTGTTCTAAAACATTTTGAAATATTGGAATCATTTTTTAAAATTTTGGAGTCATGTGTAGTGTACACGGAAAACTCCAGATGTCGCCCCAAAATCGAACTCATTAAAACAAGAAAAAAAAGAAAGTATGGACAATTGCTTGATTCCTATTTTGATGCGATGATTGCCTCTTGTTTTGCAGTAAATTCAAACTTGCGGATTGAACACTTCCTTTTTGACAAAAGTTAGAGGGGAATGTTCCATCGTTTTATCAGGTGAGGTCCATTAAGGGTAAGGCACTGCGTCCTTTTGACCATGGATGCCCTAGATGTGAATTGTGATGCATTTCAATATTGTTTGGCGTGTCGGAACCATTCTATTCCTTCCAGTGTCAAAATGTCGAAAAACTCGCTGCGTTACAGTAGAGAAATCGTTGTTTGAAGACCTCTTCCAACCAACGCTGCATGATGACCAAAAAGTGACTTGAAAACGAAACGCTTTTCCATGTTTTATACAATTGTTTACCAACTTATTATTTAATTTTCAATTAGAGCTTTCATTTTCAAGTTATTAATCGTCTAATTGTTTCTGTTCCACACACTATCATGGACCTTGTCTCTTTTATCTTCAATTTTTTTAAACATAGCCAGGGATTTCCGCAATTTAAACGCTATACAATAAGTGTTTAAAAATGTAGTTTTATACAATATAATCAGGAATTAATGGCATGTACTCTTGATATAATTAAAACTTTCAACAAAAAATAAAAATTTTAAATGTATTTACACTTCGATATCGGTAAATATTCCTTAGTGAATTATTATACGGAAATGATTGAAGTATTAGTCCTCAATTTTTCGAAAATTTTCGGGGAATGATCATATGATCGCCCCTTCAAAGGAAAATGGTGATTGAGGAGAGTAGCCTGTAGTAAAATGATCCTATCATTGAGTATGATGTTGTGCCATCTATCGATAAGATTCTAAAAGTAGAAAGTAAGTGATTATTTTTTATGACGGGAAATGTGGGCGGCGAATTTTTTCGTAATCATATTTTTCACCTCCTCTCTCTCTAACATTCCTCCGTATTTTATTATCATTAAGTTTTTATGCCGCACCCCTCGTCAGTTTCAGCTGGCTCTAACCTCTTCCCAAACCTTTTCAATTTTAAGTTTTTTTGTTTTTTTTCCCTTCCAAATTTAATTTTATAGAAAATTGCTTTATCCTCATCGCCCATTACTATTCTTTATACATTATTCCCCCTCTCAATTTAATCATAGCAGAAGTAAACATGTTTCCTGTATTCTGGATTATCTAAGAAGAGTTATTATCAATATTTATTTCTGACGGTTTTTTTTTATTTTTTTTATTGCCGTTCTTTTTAAAAACTTCATCCTTCCAAAATGACAGTAAGTCATAAATACAATAAGAATCTTTATTTTTAATGCTAATCTGAACATAAGGCCACATATGAGGCGTTGAGCGCAATAGTGGCCCCAATGACGTATATTAAAGATAGACTCCGAATCCTATTGTTGTAACTTGAAGCAAATTGGGAAGCTCCATGCCCATAACTGTCATGGCTGAAAATGAGTGAAGATGATACAAAACACATGGCTAAACACGAGAGTAGCTGATTAATAATTCTTTCACACGCCGATCACGGAATGATAAGTTTATCTTTTCGTTTACTTTGTATTTGAAGTATTTTATTAAATTTTATAAACAATTTTTCGATCATGGTTTCAATTTCAATTTCGTTTCGATTGTCTTTCAGTAACGTATTTTCATTTTAGTTACGTATTTTTGATTTATTTTTGTGGAAAATGATTCCTGATCCTTTTTCTTGTCTGTTTGTACAGTTGTACGCAGAATAACTTGGAATAATGGTTTTGAATCAATTATTCCTCGGGCCCAAAATCTTCAAAAACAAAGCAGCCAGACAGCTAATTACTCCACGGCTCACTCCTGCCCAGAACTATCATGGCTCAATTTGCTTCACTTTTTGCCGCTGTTAACAATAGGATTCGGAGTCTATCTTTAATATACGTCATTGAGTGGCCCAACCAACAATAATGTTGAAAAAGAGTAACATGTGGAAATAACTTGCTGATAGATTGCTTTTTACAGTGTAAATATGTAAGTATAAAAAGGTTTTTTTATCTACTACAATATGCCTTTGAAATATTTATCATCAAAATGTCGTATTTTTGTTTTGCGATTTTCTCAGAACATATTTTTTTCGGCTTGGGCCACTTTTGCGCTCAACGCCTCATATTTCCTTCATGCAAAGCAACAATTCTCTTACTTGCACCATTACCTTCCGAGCGAGGCAGATTTTCTTGTTTCATCGTAATGATTTCGCGTGCATTATGCGATTTCCTCATGCTCTTGCGCCTGGCCCTCCCCTCCCAATATATTGGGTATGAGTTAACTTGTCAATTCATATAAACAAATTATAATAAGAAAATTTTTATTTGCTGGCATTAGGATAAAATCGTTGCTGGAATTGATGCCTTCGTTTCCTGATAAAATTACCTTCGAAATATCAGTAACATTAAACAGGTGGCTTCTAAAACCTCCACAGCCATTACTAAACCAAATATTTTACTCATGATGCTAGTATACCCAAAAAATAATTACGATCTTGCATTTCCATTTGTAATGGTATAATAGTCATTCTCGGTCCCATTCATGTGTATGTTTTATTGCAACAGATAAGATCTGTATTCATTTATTTATTTCCAGATGTGGTGCGCAAATGTTCTTATTGACAAATGGGTTGCTTTATACGGAAATAGTTTTCATGCGGCAAATCATTACCGGTAACTATTAAACATATTCATTTATATGAGCTCAATTTTTGATAAAATGATTATAGTCAAACATTAAAGGGATTGAATTAAAGTAATTTCAATCCTTTTATTAATTTAATTTCTATTATAAGGCTTTTATTTTTAATCTCTTTTTAAATTTCTGGAGTATAATTCATTTTATTAAAAAATATGATGATAAAAATGCTCCCATCTTTTGGAATGATTTATTTTTTTAGAATATTTGAAAAATTCTTTCTCGCGTCAATTTGAAAAAAAAATGTTGAAAGTTCTTTTGTACTCACTTTTAACAAAATACATATACAATTTTTAGTGAAGGCGGAGTCGCCAAATAGAAATAGAGAAATCAGATGGTTAACACTTGCAATTAAAATGAGATATATACCAATACAAATTTATTAATTTTGACATACCATTGAAATATAACGTGGAACATTAGTCTCCCCTATTCTTTTAACCCATTCTTGTGAAATATTTTCTAATTTTTTTACTTCAAAATGATATGTCAGTCACATTTTTACTCGACTCTGCTAACCCACGTTAATACGAATACCATTATTAAAAAAAAAAACAAAAACAAAAAAAAAAACAAAAGATGGTACTCTTCAAATATTCATTCGGCTTTGTGATAAAGGATGTTTTTTTCTTTTCTGTTTCCATACTTTTCAAGACCACAAAATTTCAAGAAGCATTTTTTGATAAAATTTAGTTTGTTCTTGCCTCTGTGATAAACAATCTAGAGTTCATTCAATTAATTTTTCAGTTAATTATTTTAATGAAGTCGAATAACATAAAAAAATAAGATTCTTTGTTTGTTTTTCTTCCAGAGTTATAGGTTCTCTTTCTAATTTTAAAGTTTTCGCTGATGCCTTTCATTGCCCAGTGGGACAAATGAAGCGAGGAGATGCCAGCTGTAACTTATGGTGAAAATTATTTTCTTCCCCTTTCATTTGTGCAGTTCATAATTTCATATAACTATGAAGCATCAATTGTTCATATTTTGGTATTGGTTCTGTAAATATTTCGATTTCTAACAGTACAGTGATACCATGTTTAAATGAAGTGTTTGTTGTTAACGCTCACTTCCCCCTCATCATAATTTACACCCTATCCTAAAAATGAATGCATCATACCATTGGAACTGAAAATGCTAAGGTTATTAACGAATGATAAATAATGACTGTTGTTTTATATATTTGAAAATAAAAATGTTAAAAAGAGAAGAGGCCAATGTTTATTCACGATAAATAGAAATAGGCCAAAAATAATAGAACAATTACCTTTTTTCCATAAAATCTCGGATATTTTTAGATGCATATTTCGGATGCAATATGCCCATCATTGAGCAAGGAAATGCTAAGAACAATCGACAATCAAACAGCGGAGGGTACAAAATAAAAACAAAACATCAAAAAGATAGTTGTCTTTACCCGACGCTTCAAAGCCTTGATATTACCATGCGAAAAGAACTATACTTTGTTAAAAAGTCGTTGAAAGCCTAAAAGATTCGGACTAGATCAGGGATAAACAAAATTAAAGAGTCACTAGGTACAATCTCGAGTTTTTTAATGTCAGATTTAATTACGTTTACTCTCTGCAATAATTTACTGCGGATATTTATGACGTAAATATGAAAGATGTCACCGTGAAAATCTAAATGCGACAGATATAAACGCGTAAAATGTTTAAAAGATATGTCTGCATGTAAAAGACGTGCATCATTATTTTTCAGCTTGTGATGAAGAAACTTATTTACTTTAATTTTACATCCAAGCAAAACCAAATGGGTATATGATAAATTTAGATTGTGACATAATCAACAATTCGCTACTTTTAATTTAGCTACTTCTTAGTTACGCTAAAAGCTTTAATTTGTGCACCTTTCTCTTCCTTTCATCTTCCCTAATTGGTCTAAATCAGAGATTTTTTTACTTGTACTGCGACAAATTGAGAGCAAAAGTTTAAATCTCAGGGCCAAGGTGATCTTAGGACGTGGTACCAACCGATTTGCACGATTTTTCTTTAGTAATAGGTTTTAATATACGATTCAACAGAGTAAAAGGAGAAGACCCATTACTCTAGCGTTTTGCAGACATTTACTTTTCAAATATCTCGAGCTCATTATAAGCTATTGAAATAAAGCATTTCGTCGAAGAGTGCGTGGCGCAGCACCGTCCCAGACCAACACCACCTCTACTCAAAGCCTGAGCGCGAAAATTTCATGTATTGTTACATCACCATACCTAGTCATAATTTAGGGCTTATTAATTGGTAGAAATGACTACCTATGACGTTTTAACAATGTATAACGTTTCCGCGCTCAGGCTTTCTCTTTAGGTGGTGTTGCCTGACTCGTTGTGTCGAGGACATGGGTTCGAACCTCGACTCTGTATGACAATTTTTTTTTTTTTTACCGTAAAATGCAAGTATATTACAGAACATAAATTTTAGTGACACGAATTAATATATTTATCTATTTTTCGGAAATAATCTAGCAATAATTGTCGCTAAATTCTCCCGCTATCGAAACTCACATCATCCGGAAATACAATTCGTGTGAATTAAAGGCGTTGGTTTCATGGTTATCCCTTTGTTTCCAAATCATATAATTAGGTACCATATAATATCCGATATATGTGCATAAGTAATGATCATATATGAAAATAAATGTGAGATATTTTATTATGAAGTAGATAGAATTGCACATATTACAGGTTACTTATCGTAAAAACAAACAAAATCTCGCAGCATCTTGCGCATCGTATAAAAGCTGCGTTCAGCGCCACACTTTATCGAAATTATAAAACTTCGGTTGGAGTGCCACGGCCTTCGAGATAGTAAATTTATATGAAATCTAGATTCCTTTGTGAAGGTTTGACTCTAAAAAAGTTGGAGGAGTCTACACTTTGAAGTCCACAAGCTTTAACACATTTCTTCGGTTTTTACTCTTAAAAAAGTAGAAACCAAATTAACGCATTGCACATGAACTTTGAGCAGTGCAATAAAAGTTTGAATTTCTTTAAGTAGACCTGTCATTTATTTAACCTCTTTTTCTTCATTCAAAAGAAATACATATGAAAAGGGAAAATGCACGTGGGTATATAACTTTTGTTATACATAGTCGTCTGCTACAACTCCGCTTTAACACTGCTGCCACCTTTGCACACGGAATACGAGATTATTTACCGTGCCTATAACCTGGACGATGATTTCATTGGAAAACGGTGGAAACAATTACTAGTTTTTCAGACGTTTCTTCTTTCTCCATCGAATCTTTTTTTTTTTAAATAGTCATTCAAATTCCTCTAACTCGACACTAACTGACTTGCTTGTGTATTTTTGCTAAGCAGGTTTTCCGAATGAGAATATAAAAGTATTTTCGTCGCAATTTTCTACGACTTAAGGTACCAAGTAGTTTAAATAGAATAATTGTAGATAGTGATGCGATCACTGGCTTCTTAATATATAATAATAAATTCATTGGTTTTTGCTTAAATTGAAATCTGCGTAATTTAAGAATTGTGTAATTGAAGAATCTTATTTTCCTTATGTTTCTAAGAAAAAAGTAAAGAAAGGCCTTTATTTCTTGTATTAAAAAAGTTAAATAAAAGTCTAGACCGTAGAACTTTTTTATATAAGTAAATCTTTATTTTACTCGATTATGAACACAATCACGATAAATCGTACAATTCCCAGGGTGGTTAAGCCACATAATTACCTTGAATATGATTATATAATTTTCATGGACCAAACCATTTTCGTGCAGACTTAGATATTATTAGATATTAGATATCAATTAAACCATCTACATTAAAATGTAGGGAAACAAAGAAATAATAGTTAGTTACAGAATAAACTACTCTCTATATTAAAATTTAACCGAAAAACAAGTTAATTCCCGTTTAATATTTCACCAGACCGTACAACTTTCAGATCCTCTATTCATCGCGGTTTGGGTACTGCACTTGAAAGTTTCTCGAAAATGTTCATTATTTGCGAGGGTGCCTATGTTCCTAAAATAAAAAAAAAGAAAAAGCTCAGGTTATTTAGCTAAACAGAGGCTGTTCATGTGTCTTTTGTGTTTTTAAAAATTTTATTAGTTTTTTTTTTAATTAATGAAGACGAGGTTTCTATCCGAAAGTTTAAAAAAATTTGGTTTTATGAACACAATTACTCATTTCCGCCAGTATCTCCTTCAAAGAAACCTTCATTGACATCTATACATGATTGATTTAGGCAAGGCCGCTGTAATATAGGTCATGACAAGGTATCCCATCATGCATTAGTTTGAAGCAAAATGGCGGATCGATCTATCAAACTAAACAATCGAAAACTAATATATGTGCCGGCTCGGTGACCGAGAGCGTTGAGGCGCAGGTCTTACCGCTCTCAAAACCAGCGAGTCGCGGGTTCGAATCCCGCCTAGGGCATGGATGTTTGTTTGTTTGTGTTTGTCTATTTTCACCATCATCCTTTCATCCCAAACAGCTAGTCTCCTGGATAAAAGGGGAGATGCAGGCTGAAAATCCATCCATCCAAACTAATATATGTGCTATCAGAACGATTTATAGCTGAGCAGTCGGTCATTTTAAATGAATTTATATTTTTAAATAGCAAATTTTGAGTTCGAAGCAAATTCTTAAGCTAGATTTCTTGAGATCAAAGCAAAATGGCGGCCTTGTCATGACCTTTATTAGAGCGACCTTGGATTTAGGTACTGAACTCCTGCCCACCTAGCCCAGAGGACCATAAGGCAAAGTTTTGTCTTCGGCATGTAAACAGCAATCCTAAAGCATACAAAGCATTAATATTTTCCACGGTCTCAAAACAGTTTCATCGTGGAAAATGTGAAAATGTCGCAGCAAAAGAGATTAGGTGATTTGAAGGAGCAGGAGTTATGGCAGGACAATCGTAATATTTGAAAGCCATGATAACGTCATTTCAGCTTGAGACGACAAATATGCGTCGAACCACCAAAACAAGTCGTGCAGCCCCGTTTCTTGCCGGCTCGTTGCACAGAGCTTTAAATGCTATCGGTTCGCGTGTGCCATTCAAATTTCTTGAAATTTTTGGATAGTACATCGTAATGTGCATAAATTGCCACTTATTAATTTCTAGCTTGCGTGAAAAAAAAAGACTATAAAAATGCTTTTATTTTCCGTAAGTTAGCAGAGATGCCAACTTAGTTTTTTAATTTCTTAATTTGCGCCATTTTCGGAGCAATTATACATGGTATGGCAATTAAATACCCGGACAGAAATTGCTGCGTAAAATGGAAACGAAAATTCAACAGTTAAGATACGGTTTGTATGAGCCAGGTATCGCACTGCGGCTGCATAAATTTTTTTTAGTAGCGTAAAGGATTCGTGTTCAGACACACATAATAGCGTCGCACGTGAACAGGTATCGTCGAGAAACAAATACAGAACAAGGAGCTTGCATTAAATTCTGTCTAAAGTTGGGTAAATCGGCTATGGTAACACACAAGAAGTTAAAAACTGCATGCGGAAACGATGCCCTATCCCGAACGAGTACAATCGAGTGATGGCCGTGAAAATCTTTCAGATGACCCGCCCTGGAAGTCCGGTTTCCGTCCGAACGCCAGAAACCACCGAGAAAATCGGGAAACTCGTCACTGCCGACCGCAATTCGTATGCTTGCGGATGAATTGGGCTGCAACAAGGAGACAATTCGTCAGATTCTAACAGAGGATTTGGGGAAGATAAAAATTTGCTAGATTTCTTTGGATTTCTGGCCAAACTCGGCATCACAGAACACAACTATACCGCCCTATTCTCCGGATTTGGCCCTTCCAGACTTTTTCCTATTCCCACAGATAAAAAATTCTATGAAAGGTACCCGATTTCAAGACATTCCCGACATTGAGAAAAACGTGACGTCGGAAATCAAGAGGATTCCGTCCTAGGACTTTAAAAGCTGTTTTACAAGCTTGCTCAAAAGTGCATTGTGTTCGATATAGATTACTTTGAATCATATTAAACTGAATTTTCATTTGGACTTCCCGTTTGTGAGTATTTGTATTAATCCGGGTATTTAATTGCCTCACATTGTATAATTAAAAAAGATAACGATACAACTTATAAAAGTTAGTTAAGAAAGGTAGCTTAATTTAATTTTATGGATGTACACTTGGAATTCTTGGATATTCAAGATGGTCGAAAAGACCACGGGCATATATCTGACTTTGCAAATACAGGCGTAATTATTCTCACCTATAGGATCCTGGACTATGTAAATCGTATTTGTAAATCTCCAACCATTTATCAATCTGTATATTTTCACACCATAGCTACGAATAAAAAGAAGAAACACCGTTTTTTATTTAAATCGTTAAACAGTATTGCTTAAATTAACAAGCAAATCAACCACGATTCTATTCTAATTAATATAAGTCACTGCTGAATAAATAATATGGTTTATAGATTTCTAAAATTTTATAAATATCCTTATTGAAAAAAATCTCAATAATATCACTAAATAATAAAACGGAAAAGAATACAACAAAATTAAATAATTTATTAAGTTGATTATCAGTTTATTCGTTTACTCATAATATTTTTTAATAAACATTGGCTTACGTAACCAAAGCTGATGAAAAATACTTGTTCTGGAGAATAATTTTCTAATCCTGGTAAACGTTTTTCTTTCCCGTGTTTTTGCGTCCATAATCGATAAGCCTCGATGGAGATAGAAATCAGACGTTATTGGTTAAGTGGGAATAAAAACCAAAAGTTAATGGTTTATTCACTGCAAATATTAAAATTTAAAAGCTACATATTTTCATTACTTCAAAAGCTGCTCTTAGACCTGTGTTATCTGCAAGATTTTCTCCAAGAGTGTATTGTCCATTAACCTAAAAATGCAATAAAGTG
Source organism: Rhysida immarginata (assembly GCA_023313115.1). Taxonomy (NCBI): domain Eukaryota; kingdom Metazoa; phylum Arthropoda; class Chilopoda; order Scolopendromorpha; family Scolopendridae; genus Rhysida; species Rhysida immarginata. The sequence continues at coordinate 151,277 of JAHWFO010008967.1, forward strand.
AAATAAGAAAATTATATGGTGTGGCATCTTGAAAAGTAGAGTCTTTATAAGTATATCTTTTAATTTTTAAAACTTTAAAACTTACACAACCATTTTGAAAAAAAAAATTCTCTTTGATTAATATGATTTAAATCTTACACATATGGGGGTATCGTTTTTCCCTCCTTGGAGCTCTTCTGGGCAGTACTGACTATACTGCTTGACAAAACATTTACTTTTCTTCTCGAACATCTCTCTCGTGTTGTTTGTCCACCAGCTCACCTTGTTGCCGTTTTCATCGTAATGACTTCCTGTTAAATAAAAATTATTAAATAATAAATCAGTGATTTAGAGAAGGCTATCTTTAATCCTGTGTGTATGAACTGAGAAAATTTATCTTCCGGTTCTAATGAATTATACAGGGTGATTCAAAATTCTATGTACAAATTTTAGGGGAGGTAGTATGGGTGATTCTAAGCAAAAAAGTTCATATGAACATGGGTCCGAATTTGAACGATAACTGAGATATGAACAGAAATAAAAATGCCGCCACTAAGATCAACAAATTAATAACTTCACTTTCTACAACATCTAGGATAATAGGGTACATAAAATTGTGTCTACTGTTAAAATTTGATCGAATTCCAACGAGTAGTTAAGTCTCGTTGAGTGCGTAACTCGGAAACTACTCGTTGGAATTCGATCATACTTTAACGGTAGAAAGAATTTTATGTACCCTATTATTCTTCAAAATTTCATCATCCTAGATGTTGTAGAAAGTGAGTTATTAACCTCTTGATTTTTATTTATACCCATGGTCATATGAACTTTTTTTGACTCATACAACCTCCCCTAAATTTGTATATTGAATTTTGAATCACCCTGTATATAACAGTTAGATTGCAATTTATTGAATATTTTAAATTGGACCTTCTTACTTCCAGCAATTCCAGTCCAAGGCTAATAGTAGTTTAAAGAAACAAATATAGAACTAAGGGCAGTATACAAAAAATAATGCTCGTTACTTTGAAACTATCATTTTACGAATTCCTGATAATTTGTTATTAATATATAAACAGAAATGTCATATTACCGTCATCATCAAATGCATGTCCGATTTCGTGACCAATGATTGATCCTATCATTCCAAAATTCACTGCACTATAAGCGGAAATAAGAAATAAAAAAAAATATTAGTTTGTATTTTAAGTAAGGAATATTTACATAAATAAAATTTAAATTAAAATTTCGTTCCTATTCTATGGTGCGTTGTCTACGGCTGGATACACAGAACCAACGCGTGACAACGAACGAGATTCGCGTTGGCGGTCACAAATTCGTTGGCCATCGGAAATACATCCATATGCATTTGTTGATTCGATCAAACGTTCGTTGGGCATGAATCTGGTTTCATATGTACGGATGTAGTTACTTTCACTTTAGCTCAATAACTCGAACAGTTGTAAATGAAATGGTAATAATGCAGATTATAATTAGCACTCTATTCTCACAGTTAAGATGATCTTGCTATTTAAGGAAGCATGTAGACCTTTTATCAAATATGTTAGTTAGTAATATTATGGTACTGAAAAGTCGCTGGATACAATAATACCATAAATGAATACCAGTATAAGTTAAAAAATATTATCTATCGTATTCATGGGCTATAACCCACGGGCGTAGCCAGGAATTACAACCTCTGATAATTAAGTTCGGTGAATGACGTCACACCCAAATCTGTGCGAGCTTTACGCGAGTAAAATGCATGTGAATACAAGTCCAGTCATTGTTTAAGCAAGTTCAGACAGGTCACGTTTGTGCGTGCAATGGTTTAGCAGATGCTCGTTTCTTCAGTTGAAGGTGTAGCGTGCGCACGTAACTGTAGATAATGGATCAACGAGGAACACTGCCATAATCGTGCAACAGTTTCTGGCCAACAAAGGGGTCGTATCCATAGCTCATCCGCCTTATTCACCAGACTTGGCACCGGCAGACTTTTTCTTGTTCCCACGCCTGAAAAGGGCCTTAAAGGGACACAGATTTGCTGACATTCCAGCCATTCAAGCAAATGTGACACGTGAACTTAAAGCCATCCCTAAGGACCTTCCAGGACTTGTACACCCGATCCCAAAAGTGTATTGCCTTCCAGGGTGATTATTTCGAAGGACAATAAAGTAAATGTGGCTCTATCTGTTTTGCATTTTGTTGTGTGAACTCATTCACCGAACTTAATTGTCAGAGGTTGTATATTAGGTAGGAGAACACATCATATACTGTACATGTGAGAAAATGACGTTACAAAAATGCACCAAATACCAACTTCGTCTTTGCAGAACAAAGCCAATACAAATACTCCAAAGTTTCCCCGTTTATGTCTTATTTCTACCAACAATCAGCTTGCTTTGTGCTCTGCTCGCAGACATGTTCTGGGTCGTCCTTCGTCCTGTATCCTTCTCGCGTCAAGATAAGGACAGAATCGACACATTACGTTTAACATTTCAAAATCTTATCCTTATCAGCATGTACATATAATACGATGTCAGAATATTAGAGCTACGCATTGTTCTACGGTTGAAGAAAGTGCCTGGAGCACAGATCTACTCCGCCAATCTTCAATATCAAAGTCAAATATCAGTTAATTTGGTTATTATGCAAGCGTGACATCCTTGTTCAGTTAATTGTTAAGACTGAGAATTACTACTCTTAATGGGGTCATGCATGAATTTCTACTTCTCTTAGAAGAAATAATCACTATTCTTTTCATTTACTAATGAAAATCATTTTGAATTCATTGTTATGATGAGAGGTAACTTTATGTTATGTACCGTAAACCGGGGTTACTTTGCACACTCGCGGGTAACTTTGTTCAAGGTTACGTCAAACATTTTCTGCTCTTATTTTGTGTTGAATGGTTTTGTTTTAGAATAAGATTGCAAACATTTTCTGCTGAACATTGCAAATTGTTAATTACAAACTCATTCAACACAAAATAAGTTATTTGAGAGCAGAAAATGTTTGCGTAACCTCTGTGCAAAGTTAACTGCGGGTGTGCAAAGTAACCTGGTTTACAGCATTTATTTTGTGTGTTTTAGATAAGAATAGCAAATCTTAATTTTTCCGTTTATAAATATGGATCCTGGTGGTGATAATTGCATAAATATTAGTTATTACAATACCGGTATAAAATTTCTAAAACAAAAATCTCTAATTTTTTTTATTAATCCAATATTTTTTAAATAAAAAAATTACAAAAATTTAAAAGATAAAAAATGGTAGTGTTTATTAATATTATACAGAATTCACAACATAGATGGATGGCATTACTACTTTTATAACTTGTGTAGTCAACCAATAAACACGTATGTCCCGTTATCACTTTTACCCTATTTCATCTTTATAGACAAACATGCTCGAGTGAGGGAGTCTTAAAGTTATAATTAATATTTTCTTAAATATAACTCATCATATAAAAATGTTCAAACTTAGTTGTCAAATGTAGTGTTCTTGAAACTTACGCTAGCCTGTTTTGGTCAAAAAAAGGCAACTGCAATATTCTGAAAGGAAACCCTGCATAGATATAAGATATTGGTTAAAAAAAGGTTAATGCTAGTTAACGCCCAAATCATATTTCTAAATTATAACGACATAATTCACAAGAATTTTATAGACTCACACACGGAATTCGTAGATGGGTCGTAAAATGCCTGAATCTCCATAATTAAATCATCTATTCTAAATTGAAAAACAACATCAATCATGTCGATAATTTTAATAACAAAACTGAATGTAATTACCACTATAGTATATTTATGCTGTATCGAAAATTTAATACTATTAATAGAATTTCATTTTAAGGAAATTCTAATGTAAACAAATATTTTTAATAATGAATAAGAACTGTGAATAACGATATAGACAATTTAAGGTTTTTTTAATTCCATTTTTCTCACTTTATTTTTTCTTTATCATAAAGTTATCTTTTAGAAGGTCATATGAAGCAAAAATTAAAAAGATGAAACTGAAATACGGAATTTACTCACGTTAACGTTTCTGGTTTCTTTATCACAGGTTCATTGTATTTCATCCAGTATGAAGAACCCGTAATCTTTAAGAGCTCCATGGTATTGGAAAAATAAGTAGGCTTCACTTCAGGAATCTTAAATAAAGAATAATCCAGGTCCGGGTGTGAATAACTCTCAGATAATAATTACTCAAACCTGCTGGAATTACTTTTTACCTTTTTGCAAAAGAAAAGCGTTCAAGCTTGGCTTGTTTTAATTAGAAAAATATATAAAAATAAAAATAAAACAAAAAAAGAGAGACAAAGAGAGAGAGGAGAGAGAGAGCGACAGGAAAACATTAAGAAAAAAGTAAGACTGAAAATTCAAATCCGTGTCAAGTTTACTGCGAATGTAGCAATGACGAACGTACCAACTAAGCGTAACTGGCCACAGATCACTGATGATCGAGATCGCCGCATGCCTAGGCCCACCTGAAGGCAATGTCAGTCAATGTCGAATATCTCATCTAATCAATATCGGACCTTCAAAGCAGTGCTAATGATCGAACAGTGCGGAGAAGGCTGTATACTCTAAGCTATGGAAGCCAATACCCTAATTGCGTATTCCTGTTGATTGATCATTATTGGATATTACGCCTTGCCTGGCGGACACATCAATACTGGACCTCTGAAGAGTGGCGCAAATTCGCGTGGTCAAATAAATACCGTTTAATTTGTATACCAGCTAGATAGAGTGACGCTAGGTCGGCGCTGTTCGAAGGCTTTTTGGCTTCTGATGATTTGGAAAGCCTTTTCAGGACATATCACGTCTCTACTGCACATAGAGACCCTTAAACATTTCATGTGCCTACTCGTTACTCACTTCTCCTTTTCATGGTTTTTCAACCCCTGATAGTAACTGCTTGTTTCAACAAATAGTGAAATCTCCATCAAACTGCTATCCTCTAGGCATGGCTTGTGGAACGCTTATTTCACTTCACATCATGCCAATGGCACGCAATATCCACAGATATTACTCTCATTGATATTATTGAATATCCTGGTGTTCGCAATAGTTCAACGAGACTGGTCAGCATAACCTCCGGAAACTATCTGCGTGCTAGAGGAGAACCGACAAACTATTAGGAAGGTATGTTTGTTATTTGACTTGAGACTTGTACATGTACCTATGATATTAAGTGCTGACGTCAATAATGGCAGTCAAAGAAATAAGCAGAAAGGCTTTCTTAATTAAAATTAATTTACTTACATTTTTGTAGTATTTCTCAAGTTTCTTATCATCAAAAATAAAGTCCGGATAACCGACAAACGTCTTTATGGAATCAACCTACATATACGAGGACATATACGAGGAAAAAGAATAACAACAAAGAAAGATTTCATATATGTCTGTCTTCAATTGGTATCAACATATATGTAGTATAAAGTTTGCCCAAGGGTTTACGAAGCGTTGCTGAGATTATTTTGAGTAAGAAAGGCCCAAATCAACAGGAGTCCGAATTGCAACGGCTTCTCTAATTAACAATTTTGTTACCAGAAATTTTGTCCGAATTAATAATTTTGTGTTTATTTACAATTTTGCTTTGAAATATCTATTACATTCGAAAATAATTTTATTATTTGTGATTTTTTTTTAATAAAACATTCACGGCATAGATGAGTAAACAAATGCGCAGCGTGATGAAATGGCTATATGTACAAGTGAGATGTACTTAAATATATCTGAAAGATAAACAAGTGGAAAAGGGCTGTAACTTCTATTCAAAATGACGTAGCTCCAATTTTCAAACGTAGGTATATAATGGACATTTCGGGCTATCTTTTGGTGCACTATTTTTAGGGAATACTATAATGATATGGGTTTCATATGAAATTTAAAATATTTTGCATTCGTCCGAATTACACAACGGGCAGTATAAATTGAACCAGGTAGGCCGAGTACAGCACCGTGAAAAATACAAATGATCAGCAACCCTATGGAACGTGTTAGATGGGATGAGCTTATCTATCTTCTATCTATATAAAGAAGGATGTTTGTGGGTCTGTCTGTGGGTCTGTCTGTGGGTCTGTCTGTGGGTCTGTTTTTTATACAAATCTACAGTTTTATTCCGATCTTGATGAAATTTCGCATACATGACCTTCAAAGCGTGAGGAAGGTCACTGTCTACCTCAGATTTCGGAAAAATAATAAATATCGATAAAAAATCGATATTCATGGTTATGGCAAGGCATATTAATGAGAAATATCTCATGACCAACAATGCAAGGCAAAGTTTGTACAACAATAGGTATCAACAATGGTATCAACACGCAATTCACAAACGCTCTGCATGGACCAACAATCAATATCTCATGACTAACAATGAAAGGAAAAGTTTGTGCAAGTGTAATTATCCCGGGCAACGCCGGGTACCTCTTCTAGTATCTTATATTAAATAACGTGTGGGTTAAACTTATATAAAGTCAAAAATATAAAGTTAAAAAGTTGGATATGTCAAAACGTCATAATGTTCGGAGTGTAAATCGACCCTGGTTCAATTTACACAAAGTACTTAAGGTCCAAATTATACAACACGCCAACAATTCTAATATCAAAAATGGCGACCAACCTTCCAAACCTTTCCAACTAAAACCATGCCTATTAACAAGTACATAGACCCCTTTTCTTTAACCCATCCCTGATATATACAGGCACTAACACTTGTAGTTACATATACGATTACTATCTTACCTCAAAATAACATGAGACCGTACCAAAAGAGAAAATTTGATATATTTTCACCAATAAATCAGGCAATACAATCCGTGTTTATCATACGCTTCTAGGAGGGCTATATTCATTTTTCAATCAGGAGAGTGGCGCCATCTAACGTGCATTTGTGCAAAATAAAGCTGGTTCGATTTACACGCCGGTCCAAATTACACGGGTCTCCCTTACAGCTTTCTGCGAATGCTAAAATGCAGTTTGCAAAATAGAAACTGTATTTTGCGAAATAAAAAAAATAGCTTGTGAATTTTAAAATCCAATGGAGGAGTCATTCACCAAGCTAATATTGTGTTAAAATATGGGAGATTAAAAGAGGATAAAAAGTTGAAGGGGTGCTTTTTACCCCATTTTTATCCCCAATTATTGTTCCTACTTATCCTCGAATTTTTAAGCCCTGTTTTTTATCCTCCATGTTTCGATTTCCGGACAATTGCCCCTCCCCCCTCCTAAGACATTTTTTATTTTATTTATTGTAATCCAATACGTCCAGCCAGGCCTAGTCAAACATTATCAACATAACTAACTTCTAGAAAGAGATAATTAATACAAATTTTAAAGTAAACGCAATCCTATACAGGATGAATACAAAAGTCTGAACCCCCTTTTATTTTTTGAACCGAAGCAGATATGTCAATTTTGATGAACCCAATGAATAGGAAGTTGTGGGTGGCCTATCCCATGGTGCACTTTTCGTCATCCCAAATATGCAAATTAGGACACATTCAAAATTTCTCTCAAAAACCGTAAGGGACCCAATTACAAACTTGTTCAGCATAAAAAAAACAAACAAAACAAAAAAAATCATCCAAATCGGACCAACCAAACACTCACAAACAGTCACACTGCACAAGGAAAACTGAATGCTGATATTTCCACCATGTAAAGCATGCAAATCAAAAAATTAACATAAATTACCATACTCACATTCACTTTCATGCGGAAAAGCAAATAAAAGGCATGTTTCAGCACACAGAAGACAGAACAATTCCAGGATGGCAAGCTACAATGTTCCGGAAATGGTCAACATGATCTTCCGCTTCGGAGAGGCAAGGAGAAACCTACATGCTGCAGTTAGGTTGTATCGAGACAGCTACCCTAACGAACGCCATCCATCTCGTCAAACAATGCGTCACAGTATTCAAAGATTCGAGGCTACAGGGAATGTTAATGCAGAACGAGGACGACCAAGGGCACAAGGCGACGAGGATACAACAACACTAGTTCTGGCTGCAGTTGCTGCAAATCCCCACACAAGCAGCAGAGCAATTGCTATGCCATCAGAGAACTGTTCTCAACATTCTACACGCACATCATTTTCACCCATACCATATTCATTGTCACCAGGAGATACTGCCATTGGGTTATGTTGCTAGGGTCGCCTTCTGCAACTGGTCACTTACCTGCCTGGATAATAATCCAAACTTCATTCATGAGGTGTTGTGAACAGATGAAGCCCAGTTCACCAGGGATGGAGTTATCAACAGGCACAACCATCATCATTGGGCAGACGAAAACCCACGATGTCTGCGAGAAGCAACTCATTAAGTGAACTAGAGAATCAATGTGTGGTGTGGATTGTACAATGACGTTGTGGTTGGACAGTATTTTTACGATGAAACACTGACTGCAGAATGCTACCGGGCTGAAATTCTCAACGTGGTAGTCACAGACTTCATTGACAATTTGCCATTGGCGTCGTATCAGCGCACGTGTTTTCAGCATGATGGAGCTCCTCCACATTACGGGTTGGTCGTTCGCGAGCGTCTAAGTGAGATGTTGGACAACAATGGATTGTTGGCCGAGGAGGACCAGTTCGTTGGCCACCCCACTCCCTTGATTTTACACCACTTGACTTTTTCTTGTGGGGATACCTGAAGGACAAGGTTTATGCTACGCAGCCCGCCTCTCTAGAGGATCTGGTTCAACGAATCCAGGATCGTGCCGAGGAGTGACACCATGCTTGCCGATGTTTTGGCGGTCAGTTAGGTTCCGTGCCCAATTAAGGTTCCTGGGGATAATAATGGAAATAAGTGGTCGAATGAATCATTTATAAAGGACTGCGCCAGTGAATTATACTATTCACAAAGTTTTATGATAATTTAGGATTTATCCCATTATGGTGCCCACGGTCATCACATCGAGCATTTTGTTGATTAACTTTTTTTTAAAACTGTTTGAAGTAACTTGTTTGTGCAGTGTGTCTGTTTGTAAGCTACAAACAGTTCACCACGTGATTGTGGGTGATTGGCTGGTCCGTTTTGGATGATTTTATTTTGTTTTGTTTGTTTTTTTATGCTGAACAAGTTTGCAATTGGGTTTTTTTCTCTATCCCTTACGGTTTATGAGATAAATTTTGAATGTGTCCTAATTTGCATATTTGGGATGATGAAAAGTACACCATGGGATAGGCCACCCACAACTTCCTATTCATTGGATTCATCAAAATTGACATATCTGCTTCGGTTCAAAAAATAAAAGGGGGTTATGACTTTTGTATCCACCCTGTATATTAAAACGCAAATAAGGATTTTCATAGAAGTTTTTTCGAGGTGCTCGTTTCCACCCTTATAATGAAGTCGACTGCTAGAGGACGATAAAATAACTCTCCAATATGGGGATATAGAAACGGAACCATTGTATCAACAAACTGGACAGCTATATAGATAAAAGTGTTAAATACATAATTTTTATAATTTCCCATTTGCTTTGTAGTGAATGTATAGAAAATTTAGTAAAAGAAATTTTTCGATTCGCATTCGTAGAATATATGTTTTTATTATAAACCGTTACAATTCAGGACCAGGCTCATTTTGACTCTTTTACTCAAAATAATTTCAGGTATAGTTGTACCGCAAGATTTAGAGCCCTGAGTGGAATGCTCGATTAACAGAAAAAGGGGAGTACGGCTCTTGCTCAAGACCATTGTTGAAACGATGAATTTTTTTATATTGTTGGATTTTCGCTGACGCATTTCTCTTCAGAGCAATGATTAAATTTGTTATTTTACAAGATTTTATTTTATTAATTTATGTATTTATATTATTTTATTTATTCATTTAGTCTAGTTTATTTAATTAATTAATTATTCGCTTTTAAATTTAAATGTAATTAGTCTCCTTTTAATGGGGAAAAATCGTAAAATTAAAATTTAATAAAAATAAAAAAAAAAGTCACCAATCTTGAAAAACGATGAAGAAACTTGTGAGATGGAAGAAAACTTAAATGATGTAGTCTATTGAAGATGTTGTTGATAGTAGAAATAAATTTAGTCTATTGAGGATGTAGATGAAGTCTTGTGAAAAT
>JAHWFO010008967.1:176346-199936 GCA_023313115.1 Rhysida immarginata
TCGAGACGAACATTTTTCATTCCACACTTTTTTTTGATCCGATGTGTGGTTCTCGAGATATTTCAATGTCTTCAGATAAATTGAACACCCGGTATATAAATACGGCAACGCATTTTTTGTCATACACTTTTACCTTTGTTAACGTGGACGAATACGCATGAAACGTATATGGTTGGAAAGGTCCTGTGCTGTAGGTGTGCACAATATATTTTGTTTGCGTATTTGTTCACGTTAACACAGGTATAAAAGCGTTTAAAAAAATATAGCATTAAGGAACAGGTTTTGCGCTACATTTGTCAACGCATGTAGCATTGCCTTTTTTATTGTTTTGTTTTTTAATATCAAATATCAAATTAACTCGAATCATTGTTGATGTTTATTTGAAAGCATTTTAATTGTTGATTTGTTGATGTTCATTTGAAAAACATTGCTTGCGCGTCAAATTTTTATTATTTATAACAACAGTTTTGTGTATAACTTTTTATTTATTATCAATTATTCATTGATCGCACGCCATTATAGTTTATTTGCACTCATTTTGCGGCAGAAAATGTTGTCGGCAATTAATGCACACTGCCTTCATTTTGCAAATAATATATAAAAAAGTTGAAACATTTATACAGCTATATAACAAATTCACAGTGGAAATTTTCAGAAGATGCGCAAGAATCCCGTAATAAAGATTATAAAAAAAAATTCGCCTTCATCATGCCAGAAAATGCTCTCTATCAGCTACAAATGAGGATGTATTTCATACTCTTCTGTACACTTCCGATCTTTACAGCACCAGGATTAGAAAACCGTATAACAAATATGGGCAGGAACTTGATGAAGATACTCGCAGCTTTTGACTGATTTCATACATTGACTGAAACAATACCTGAAGTTCCCCAAGTATAATATAGTACATAATGTACCTATACATTATTCCATAGAAACAACTGCTTAAAAATATTATTAACCAACTATTCAAAATATTTCTATAATTAGTAAGTAAGCATTTTGTGTGTTTTTCGTCGTTTTCATACACCTTGAAAGTAATATTTTTAGTTAAAAAAAATAGATACAAATTTTGAAGTTTTTGATTTTTATTTATTTTTTAAAAATTCTGTATTACGAAAAATTCTAATAAAAAGCAATTCATTAAAAGCGTCATATACAATTTTTGTTTGTGCAAAATTTTAACTCTCTTTCTTTAGTAACAAAAAAAGTTATCGATTTTTGGTCCGAAACAGACCTTAATTTTCCACAGTGGGACGGGGGAGAGATGCAAAGATAGGGAGGGGCAATTTAGTGTAAATATAAATATTATATTTAGATAATAATTCGATAGATATATTAAAAGATACCTTTAGATGTGCTTTAAATATTATTCCGAGAAATTTTCAAAGTTTTCATTGCGGTGAAATGAATTTTGAGTATCAGAAATGTCATGCAAAGCATTTTGAATATTTATTGTGTTGGATATTTTTCATTCTTCAAAGTTTATTAATAAGCAAGATTGAAGCAATAACAGTAACACCTATGTTTTTTTTTCTCTCAGATATGTGATCAAATTTCGATCATTGGAGGATCCTAGTAGTATTAGATACTCTGTCGAACGAAAGTTTTATAACTGAAATCGGAAGTTTAACTAGACACATCCATCCAACAAATAATAGCACATTCCTTTTTTAAATTCTTTGTTTAATTGATTTATTCACTATCCACCCTCTAAGAAATTATTCTTTCAATAAGGATTTGTGTCTTGAAATATTGATAATAATTGAAAATTAAATATTCCATAATTCTTGGAAAAATTATTGACCCCTTTATTTAATTTAACTGACTTCATTATTTCATTTTAACAATACTGTCAATATTATTTTTAGTATAGTCGTCAATTCAGAGAATAATTAGCGAATTATTGTTGAACCAAGTCATTGTTGAATAGTTCCTACAGAGAGAAAGAGAGAGTTACGATTTTTTTAATAATTTTTTAAATAATAGATATAATATAATAAAAAATAATATAATAAAATAAATATAATAATAGATTTTTTAATTATTTTTTTAATAATGGATATAATTATATCGAAATAATCATGCGATCTAAAGCAATGTGATAGGAATATTCTGTGATTTCATTTCACTAACCTGTAACTGGTACTTAGAACCCTTCTCATGAATCATATGCGTAGAAATAAATTGTAAAGTTCGTAATCGAGCTAATTTGCCTAAGGTTTCTTCAAGTTTGATATTCGTCAGTTTCCACTCAGAGCCCATTGCCATTGGCCAGCCACCGAAAGTGCTATTGAGAAATCCTTTGAATTCTCTCAATTCGTTTTCCTCGTTGTAGGCTAAAATTAAAAACTTGATAACTAGCCTAATTGACAAAAATTAGTTTCACATATAATCACATGAGTTATACTCTGCCGGCAAAAATACTTGCAACATACGGATTAGGCCGATTAATGAAATTGGACAAGAGCATTGTGCGGGTGGCATAAAACATATGATTTAAATTTCAGCACGATATGTGTAAAGGATCATGGCACAGGGTGTCCTCAAAGTCCGAATAGAACACTTTAATATTCCGTATGTCCTCCATGAGCATGAATGCAGGCCTCGACTCTTGCGTGCAAATGTTGGATATCATACAGGCGCGCCGCGGCGTCTAGAAACATTGTCCCAAGCGTCCAGAAACTTGTGACTTGCAACCATGGATGTATCTTCCATTCATGTCCCAGACATACTGGCCAGGGAATTCGAGCCATATATTGGAGAGCTTGTAAGGTTGCATAGACCGTGTGGGAGCGTGCGCTATCCTGCTGAAACAGCACATTAGCCTCCTGTTGCAAGAAAGGCAGGAGAATGGATTCAACAACTGGACGTACCTTGCGCTGTTCAATGTTCCATTCACAAACACCAAACATGATCACGAGTTTAATGATGAACCATTAGATGCTGGATCTGTGTGCGTAGACGAATGCACTGTGGAAGATGTCGCTTTCCTGTTCTTCGTCGCGCACACAGACGTTCATTACTGCCGTGCAGCAGAATCCGATCCCATCAGGGAAGACAACAGACCTCCATTCAGCTCTTTCACGACAAAACTGAAACCGCACAGAACGGTGTTCTTGCAGAAGTGGTAGTCTGGCAAGTGACTGCAGTGATACTGCAAGTAAATTGTTGCAAATGGTTCATCTTGATACGATTGGTGCTAATCTGGCCCTAATCTCTGATGTGAATGCTGTGCAGGTGTTCAAATACTTCCCTTACAATCCGTCGGTGTACGCTTGGATCAGTGGGCATCCGTAGGTATACATGTGTGAGTACGTACCACTGCTGCCAACATTGAGCCACCGCAGAAACATACATCCAACGCTGGCCGCGATTTAGCCGTGAAGATCATCCAGCCTTTCAAAATTCCACAATGCGATCTCTGTCAAACTTAGGGATGAACCATTCTTTCAGTGAGACAACCTGTACCAGGACCCTGTTCACATATCGTGTGGAAATTTAAATCTTACTTTGCATGCCATCCACACTAAGTTCTTTTGAAAATTTCATTAATATTGACCCACTCCTTCCATGTATTGTATTTTTTTTGTCGGCGGAGTATTTGAAGAAAATCACTGAGTGTATTTATTTGTATTACAACTTTTTTCAAATAGATTTTATAATTCTGTTTCATTCGATTTTAGTTTTTTTATTCATATTTAGTTTGAAATGTGAACATCAAATCAGATGAAATTCAGGCGTATATTCTTATTCTTTGTGTGGCCGTACTTCCGGCTTATGTATGCAAAGCCTAGGCTTATAATAAAAATTATATCATTAAGTCTGTGCAAATACGGAAATAAATTAAAAGCATCCAATCTTATTATTATTCATTCCCTGTTTTTTTTTTTGCAAATGTTTATCCTAACATTTATGTATAAGAAAAAATGTCCACTCCTGATCGCATTAATTGTGAAATTGCTCGAAGTGAATTGCGTATTTGTCAAATTTTGAGCCTTCTGCAGGTGAAATATTGAGCTTGGCTGTAATAAATTATCAGATTCAATTTCAAGGAGATTATTAGGAGCTTTAGCATAAAAGCTACTTATAAGAATGCGCCCTTGGTCTGTACGTTTATCCGGCCGTCCATCCGTCCGGCAGCCGTTTACACGATAACTTGAAAACGGATTAACTTTTTCAAATTCTGTTTTAAGAAATATGACTATCAAAGTCTTAGCTCGGCCGTATCAACTTTTCAGAATTTTTCGTGGATCCCTTCAAGTCGAATTCACGTGCTAAAACAAGTGAGTGTAAAGAATTTAAAAATACTGGCATGTCATATAACAATCGATTTGTCAAGAAAGAACACATTGATGCTTTCTGTTCATCTTTTAAACATTATTGACATCGGCGCGCGCACGTGAAATCGCTTTGTCGACGCACGATTGCTCAAGTGCTCATAATCTATAAGTTATTAAGTAGCGGAAAAATGGAGCTCATAATCTATAAGCTTATTAAGTAGCTTATTTTATACACGATTTGAATCACCCTTCATCATTTCTACATTTTTTGAGGTAGAAGGTTGAAACTCGGAATGTAGCTTACTATGGGCATGTGCACCTTCACTATTTAGTTTGGTTTTGATTAGCTTACTAAGGTCGGAGTTTTGGGGGTGAAAATTAGAGGGGACAAAAGGTCTAGGTGTATTTATTCATATAAAGGAGTGAAATTCGGTATGCATATTCCTATAATCAAGATCTCCATTATATGAAGATTTTTTTTCCCCGAGGTATCTATGCCTTCCCGACTCGGTGGCGGAAATGCATCGAAAAGATGGGGACTACATAGAAAAATAGTGTACCAACTCTCTCTGTAATAAAGGAGTTGTAAAAAAATATTTCCGATTTTCATTTGACTGACCCTCGTAAGTAGAATAAGAATGGAGCTACTTACTGGTTTTATAATGTCAGTCCGTCCCCTTCATAATTTTTACATATTTTTGAGGTAGAAGGTTGAAATTAGGAATGTTGCTTACTATGGGCATGTCCATTTGCTCTATTTAGTTTGGTTTTGATTGGTATACGGGGGTCGGAATTACGGGGGTGGGATTCAGAGAGGGCAACATATTTATGTGCTATTTAGGTACGTAAAGGCGTAAAATCCAGTATCCAGATTCCTCTAGGCAAGATCTACATTACTATAAAGTTTAGGCCCAATTGTTCTAGTGGGATCGGACTTGCGGGGGTGGCAGTCACATGGTGCTTAGAACTATGGCACCTCGTATCACATATGGCATGTGATATAACATACGTTCGGAAATGATGAGAAAGGAAAGAATATACGAGTTTGTTTTTTTTTTTACATTTTTTACATATTACGTTCGAGAAAATCAATTTATTGATTAAAAAAAACTTGGGGAGAGGTAAAAAGTGCAGATGAAGGGGTAAAAATAGATGACTTGCCTTATCCTACTTGGGAGGCGGGGTGGTTGTTAATTTCTTTTTAATAAACGTATAAATGTATTTCTGCTTCACTGCTAAAGCTCTTCCTTGGAATGTTTACAAGATTTTATTATATTACGTGATAGTATTTAGTGTAATCTTAAAATGAGAAATAAAATTCATGGTGAAATTAATTGAAGCAAACTGAGAACTGGTGACTTAGGTGATCATGAGAAAACTCATTGTGAATGCGTCTAGGGCGTATTGTCCTGTTGGAAAACAGTAACTTTTTAACCGACTTCAAAAAAAGGAGGTTATCAATTCGATGTGTATGTTTGTAATATTGTTGAAATTGCACAATATTCATATATGTTAGTCTATGTGGGCTTTTAAGTATGCCAAATTTCATAAGTGTGTATGTATGTAGGCCTATGTATATATGTATGTTTGTCCACGAATTTCTCAGAAACTAGAAATCGAATTGAAATAATTCTTTTTATCTTTCACCTTAGGGATAAATCCAAGTTTCATCAAAATCGCTTCAGTAGTTTTCAAGATATGGACTAATATAGCTAGGCGAGAGTGAAAGTTTCATTAAAGTCGGTTTTTTAATACTCTGTTTAATCTTGCTACTTCATAATGTCAGCAGTTACTATATAACAAAAATTCACACGTAGACTTGACTCTTCCCTTATTCAGAATGAACTCAGGACTTGAATGAATGGAAACCATCATAAAGGATGCACAGACAGAGTTTAATTGTTACAGATATTTCATGAAATGCCAACATTCCCAATGAATGTCAGATGAACACACAACCCATACCATTAAGGAGCCATCATCAACCTGTATATGTTGATTATGAAAAATTATGTTGAGGGAAACACTTATTTTTGAATTCTTGATAAAATATTTTTTAATAAGACCTCATCATGTAAAGTACGAGGGGAGTTCAATAAGTAATGCAACACATTTTTTTCTGAAAAAGGGGGTTGTTTTATTGCCTGTGTACCTGCACGTTACCATTCCACTGGTTGATGTCGGAGCCAACGTCGTACTGCATCAATAACTGCTTCATCATCCGCGTAGTGCGTCCCACGGATTGCGTTCTTCATTGGGCCAAACAGATGAATATCCGTCGATCTGCTCGAATGAGAGTGTTCGCATGTTCCGACATTGCAGGAGTCAGAGCTGTACACGGCCGGCCAGCTCGCGGGAGATCAGACAGTTTTGCTTGACCTTGCGGCGATGATGACACACGCATTGCCCAACGACTCACCGTGCTTTTGTCCACTGCCAGATCACCGTAGACATTCTGCATGCGCCTATGAATATCTGAGATGCCCTGGTTTTCCGCCAAAAGAAACTCAATCACGCCCGTTGTTCGGAACGCACCTCCATTGTAGACGCCACTTTAACAGCTCACTATAGCGCTGTCACATATCGGACGTCAATGAAACTTTATGAGACGAAGCGGAAATGTTTGAAAATGTTCCACAAGAAATGCCCAGTTTTTTCAACCAACATTGGCCGAGAAAAAAAATGTGTTGCATTACTTATTGAACTCCCCTCGTATTAACCACTTTATAATGGAGAAATTCAAGTATCTCGGGATTGCATTCACGAGTGGTGGACGGCAGGAGAAAGAATTGGATGCTCGGATTGGTGCAGCAAGCTGTGTCAGACGTGAACTGTGGCAATCCGTGGTAAAGAAACGCGAACTGGGTAACAAAGCCAAGCTCTCCGTCTTCAAATCTATCTTTGTCCCCATTCTCACATATGGTCATGAGGCTTGGGTAATGACCAAAAGAGTGCAATCGCGAGTACAAGCGGCTGAAATAAGATTTCTGAGAGGTGTGGCAAGTGTTACCCTACTCGATAGAGTGCACAGCAGCACACTAAGGGAGTCTTTAGGTGTTGAGCCGCTACTTCTCCGCATTGAGAGATCTCAGTTGCGCTGGTATGGCCACGTGATACGGATGCCGCAAACTGGTCTTCCTAGGCAGTTGTTATTTTCCAAGCCGGTGGGTAAGAGACCAAGGCGTCGGCCTAGAACCAGGTGGCTAGACTACATGGAGAATCTGAGTTCGAGTCGCTTTGGTATTACCAGGGAGGACATGCGCCTGATGGCGGAACATCGTGATCGCTGGAGATCCTCCATAGGGCTGCTGCTCCTGCGACCCTAACGGATAAGCGGGTTTGAAAAGTAAGTAAATAAGTATAATTCAAACCCAGATTAGCTGGTCCGAATTTTTAATTGCAATGATTGCAAAAATTGTAAATATTCGAGACTTAGGAGGCAGCCGTAGCCTAGTTGTCTCGCCTTGCTCAATGCTATGGTGGAGTTAAGCAACCTTGGGCGCGGCTAATCACAGGTTGGGTGACCACCTGGTGACCATCTGGCGACCATCATACAGCAGTCGTTGAGATATAGGGATGGCGCAAAACTCCCTCGAAGGAGTAAGTGCCACAGATTATCGTTCCGCGATAATCTACCCTCTGTACCAGATCCAAATATTCGAGACTACAATGTGTGACATACGATTGCAACATCTAGAGTTAAGATTAGTCTTCGGGTCATCAATATTTGTTCTTCAGATCTTCAAGCATTACTGGAGGAAAATTTATTTGACTTTTAGGACTTGACCTTTTCAAACGGGACTAAACCTAGTGAATTAAATCGCAATTTTAAGTTGTTGGTTGAATTATAAAATGGTTAGTATTTCACATATATTTATTATGTATTCTTTCCTTGTTTATTTCGTAATCTTTTCCTTCATGAAGATTCTTCCACCATCTGAAACTGTCGGAAATGTGACTCCTCAGACCAGGTAATCCATTTCTAGTCTTTACGTTTCCAGTGACGGTGTTCTTGAGACCAGGCGAGATGCATAGCTCTGGCTCTGCATTCATAAAGAATTCTTGGGTTGATAATTGACTCCTAAAACCCATATCATGAAGAAAACGTTCGCAGTCCTCACGCTAATGGTTGTTGGGACACCAGCATTGAATTCCGATGCTATTTGAGGCAGTATTGTATGCCTATAGCGTGAAATAATTCTTGCCAGCCATATTCATCTCGTGACTTTTTTACACCCTTAGTGCTTTCGTAATTTCGATGCGCGAATTCTTGTAGTCATGGAACACCCTTGAAATGGTCGTACGCGAAAACCCAGCCTTCGCTTCTATGTGTTTAATGGCATGAACCAATACACGAGCTCCAATTAATTCCATTTATTAATAATTTATTAATTAATAATTCCATTTAGTGATAATTATACCTTATAATAATATTCTGTAGAAATGGTAAATGAAACTGAGACTTACTTGCATTAATGCATACATGATAGAACTCTTGTGCTCTGAGCACAACGTTTGGATCACCTTGGAAAGAGTAGTGGCTCTCAAGCAAATCTGTCAAATAAATGGTACCGTCAAATGTGGAGAATGCTTGAGTATAGGGGGTTAGGATATGATCAAAACATTATTTCACAATGTAAGAAGTAAGTTCTTTATTAAAATTATTTTGATGGGGAATTAATCCTAATAGTTCACGCAAGATTTGTCAAAAGCACTTGAGCTGTTTGATTCCGTGCTAAGAAGATGTAGTTGTTAGAAAATAAAAGTGAGGAGCGATCGCGGAGAATTCAAGAAGAACAGAAGAAAAATGATAAGAGAAGAAATTGTAAAGAGAAGACAAAAGCGCTTTATAGGAAAGTCACCCCCGAGAAGAATAGGAGAGAACGGGAGAAACCAAGTGAAGAAAGAGGAAGAAAAGGGGGAGAAAGGTAGAAAATTGGAAAAAATCAAAGGGAAGGATTTCGAACTCGAGAGAGGTCCGTTGGGAAAGAGTTGTGGAGAAGAAATAAGAGAAAAGACCGAGAATTTAATAAGCAGCAGATAGAAGCTTGTGAAGAGAAGGAGAAGAGGAAGTTTGTGAATAAGAAGAAAGAGAAATACGGGAGAATTAACGCTTTGAGAAGAAAATGGAATTGGCTGCGCGGAAAGGAAAAAGATAGACGATCTACTAGAAAAGACTTTAGAACTTGGTGGGAGAGACGCAATTCAGCCAATGTGAAATTGTGAAGGAACTGTGAGCCACAAGGTAGGGAGAACAAGCTGCTGACTACAAATATACGACGAGGGAAACGAAGCCGATGTTAGAAAGACACGTCGAGAGCGACTACGGAAAGGAATCGGTGTTTCACGTCGAAGTGGTCCAGCGGGAAAGCGCTCCGGACGTCTCACAAGGAGAGCAAGCGGCTTCGCGCGAACTGGTACTAGACTCTGCGAGTTGCGCGGCTTGCGAGCGAGCACGAGCCAATTTGCAAAACCGTAAGTGTGCGATATATTCTGAATTGTTCACTTACTTGTACAAATTTGATAGACTATCACTGCTATTTTTTATCTTTGTGCTACGGGAAGCCCTAACGATAAAGTGCGTCGATTAATGGGGCATTTTATGACTGTATCATTAATGCTTGTTATTTTCTTTAGTCCAAGGAGAGGAACCAATCGCTAATAAAGGTTTGCTGTGGGCACCGAAACCCGACTTCAGATTAGTAGGACTGGGGTCCGAAGTAATACCACAACATTTATAAACGTAAGTACTTTGAAATATATATAAGTACCGTAGGCACGTTAGCACCTATATCCAACACTTTTTATTCAACAAGTTTTTGACCGGCTCAGATATAAATACATCCGAGTTAATTACGTGCTTCTCTATCCCTATCAGGATGGAGCTCCCATCCTTCTCATTGTGGGCTTTGGACTTGAACAAAGTTTAAGAAGAGTCCCAAGACGGTGCATCATTTTCGTGTCCTGAAATTGGTTACCACATCATCTATGAATATTTATTATTTATCCAAATTATTGTCAACTACTAACGTCAAGTTTACTTAATATTCCAACTAACACTACCAGCATCATCTTTTTTAGGGTCGTAAAAATGAAAACGAAAATTTGTGTGAGAGAAAAAAGACGAAAGCACTACCAACATCATCTATGTAGGATCGTAAGTTTTTTGTTTTCAACAATTGCGAAACCCCACATGCAAATTGAACAATAGGTTGCAAGTGTTGCATCATGTGAGAAAGAACGATAGCTCTGCGAGTGATCGCTTCGTCCAAACAACAAAATGGAGTCAACGAAACAGGAACAGAGAGCAGTAATTCGTTTTTTGACATGTGAAGGAGTTTCAGTTTCTGAAATTCATCGTCGTATGCAGAACGTCTATGGAAATGACTGCCTAACCTTCACTCGCGTTTGGGAATAGAGCAAGAGGTTTTCGGAGGGACGGTCATCATTGCAAGATGATCAACGACCTGGACAAGCAAACCGCGCCATCACGGATGATTCCAAATCCAAAATTGACGCTGTCCTAAAGAAAAACAGAAGAGTGATAATCGATATCATGGTTGCTAAAACTGGCCTTACTCGTGGAACTATTCATTTCATTATCAGGAACCATCTGCACTACAAAAAAATCTGTGCACAATGGGCACCGCATCATTTGACATCAGAACAACTTGGAGTTCGAATGGCCATTCCCTGCAGCATTTGACTCGCTATGAACAGGAAGGAGAGAGTTTTCTGGACAGAATCTTTACAGGGGATGAAACTTGGTGCTTTCATTTCTAGCCCGAAAGCAAACAGCACGGGGTAGGTCAATGGAAGCATTTTGGGTCACCACCCCCGAAAAAATCAAAAGCAAACAGTACGGGGTAGGGGATGTTGACCGTGTTTTTTGATCGCAAAGGCCCGATTTTACTGGACTTTCTTGAAAAAGGCACCACAATTAACACAGCACGATATCGGGAAACATTGAAGGCACTGCGCGCGGCTATCAAATGCAAGCGTCCTGGACTTCTTACAGAAGGAGTGCTTCTTCTCCACGACAACTCGCGCCCTCACACCTCGAAAGCAACGGTAGACCTCATCAAAAAGTTCAACTGGGAAGCAATGCAGCATCCACCTTACAGCCCTGACTTATCTCCATGTGACTTTCACGAGTTTGGGGATCTCAAGAAACATCTGAAAGGCCGCAGGTTTCAGACGGACGATGAAGTGAAGGAAGAGGTTTTGGAGTGGTTCCATACGCAACCGAAAGACTTCTTCCATAAAGGAATTACACGCCTTGTTACACAGTGGGATAAATGCCTTAACGCATTTGGAGAATATTTTTAAATTCCTTGTGTACACTTTGGATAAAATAAATAATTTTCGTTTTCATTTGTACGACCATTATACAGGTGTTTTTGAATTGAGTACAGATTTTTTGGGAGATGATAGAAGAGGTCCTTAGAAGTATTTTTTGTCATATGAACATGGGGTCCCCCAGCTCCGTTTACTTACAATACTGCATTGAACAATCAAATGACCGCCATTTGCTTCATTTCACAATTCGCAACGCCTTATGATGGATTGATGTACGCGTGGAAACAGTTGATTTGCACGATCGCTATGTCACCTGCTGCCGCGACAACACGAGCCGCCAATTCTTCTTCGGTATCTACGGGTTCGGAGTACACCATTGATTTTATGCTCCCCCATAAAAAAAATCCTTCGGTGTGAGATCTGGCAATCTCAGTGGCCAAGCAACTGGTCCGCCACGACCAATCCAACAAACAAGCACGTGCACCTTGAAATTTCTTTGCAAACAATTACTTTAAAAGTTATTACAGTAGATTGCTTGTGTTAATTGTTAAAAATAAAATAATCTAGGCCTACCAACGCACACTGCGTCCCGGTGTCATTTGATTGTTCAATGCAGTATTGTAAGTAAACGGAGCTGCGGGGACCCCATGTTCATATGACAAAAAATACTTCTAAGGACCTCTTCTATCATCTCCCAAAAAATCTTTACTCAATTCAAAAACACCCTGTATATTCTGTGTATTTTGCACCAAGTTGATAAATTAAAACTTATTAATACGTCCTCCTTTTTACTCTCCTGTCACTTACACAGAGAAAATAAACATGTGACAGTAGTAATATTTGTCGTTAGGTAACATGCGTATATAAGCAATTCTTTTAGAATTTAAAAAAAGATGTCAGAAATAAATTTGCCTGCATCGTGTTCTTCCACTAGTTTTCTTAACGTTGTGCTGTTTGCGTTCATAATAAAATAAGGAACAAGAAAGATTCGCATCAAACATGAAAAAAAGATCGCATAGTAGACTTATATAATGATGATTATTGCATCGGTAATGATACAATCGAACGAAGCAAAAATAAAGAGGATGCCGCTTTATAAAAAGGGAAATCCACGAGAATTTTAAACTAGAAGAACTATCCTGAACAATAAGAGAGGACATGACACGAAAAGACTATCCTGAACTATCCTTTAAATGCGGCCGTTGGTCCCGTGTAGTCGTTTGCCGGCTGCACGTTAAAGAACCCTTGAGAAAATTTGCGGCCCCTATAACGCCGTCCTGAAATGACCATAGCAGTTGAAAAGGACGTTAATACCAAACAAACCAAACCAAACCTTTAAATGCGAAGTTCCGACCTATAACAATAAATCTCTCTCCTCAGATTGAGAATTTTCTTCTGATTTAGATCTCTACAACTTCTTCCTAGTTATAGCAAAACCTGCCTCATCATATTTCAGAAAGATAAGCGGACAAACTTGCAGCATAGAGCCAAGTTTATTAGGAGCTATGAAAGAGTATCTCGTGTAACTGCGGTTGTGGGGATTAGGGGGATGTTCGTATTGCTTTGATATCCTTTTCGTTAACTGCAATTTCAGTTTCAGGTTGAATGTTTTTACATACGATATTTCAGTTTTTTACTCTCGTAAATCTAAGATAAGAGCCTACGTCGTGGTCGTCACTTATTTGTTCTTTTCAGTGATTTGTAATAAGAGCAAAGTTGTATATATACCAATCAAGGGTATAGTATGATTAGTTTTAATCTTCAAATAAGTAATTAACGTCAATTATGTATATGTAAACATTTTTGTTTAATTCAAACCGTGTGAAAAATTCTATTAAATGATAAACGTGACAATCTTTACCTTTAAGTTGAAGATTATAGCTGTCAACATACTGTAGAGCGGTTGTTATATGCATTTTCCCCTCAGGAATTGGATTTTTACGAATATAATCAGCACATGTGAATTTATAGAAATCTTCGCAGGGATCAACAGATGAATCCATAGCCAAGAGCAAGGTGGAAGCTTTAAGGTAGTAAGTAAAATGGAATTAATAATTATTGTTTACAATTCATTTCGAATAATTCAAACAAATGCCACAAATTTAAACAAAGTACAGCAACAGCCATGGTCTTTATCGTCTAGAAATGATCCACGAAAATTTAAGCTTGTACTTATTTCTTTTCTAGTTCTTCATAAAACTAGAAAAAATTGTGCATAAGCATTAAATTACTGAAAATGTCAACAACGAACCTGTAATAGCGCATTGTTTATTATGACACACTTCAGATTTCGATCTCTCTTCAAGCAAGCATACTGAAAAATGATGAAAGATGGTTATAAGATATTTTGATAAACATATCAACTTTTTAAGAAGTTGTGAGTAAGTTAGCTTCGACAGATACTCTTACTATCTCTCTTTCTTACACAGGTAAAGACATTCAGAGGAATAAAGCAAAAAAGTAGCCAAAAATAATCGAAGGGCAAAAGTTAATTTTTATATGCAGGATGTCTCACCTGAAGTAAACCAATAGCCAACTTCTATTTAAAATACAAATCTGACGGAGTATTTTTAATGGAAGAATTATTGTACTTTTATGTGAGGAATTTTTGTGTATTCCATTTCCAAAAAAAACAAAAAAAACGACGCCATTTTCAAATATGGAAATCAACTTTGAAATGTGCAATGGAAATCTCTATTTTTAATTGTTTTTCCAGATTGTACACAACATTTGAGAAATGTTTTATTCTTGGTGTTTTTTCACTTGATCCAACCGTTTAGGAGACAGAGGCAATGAAATTGTGATGTGTTTGGATTTAAAGAAAAGGCAAAAAACAGAAATGGTTCCTAAACACAATGGATCATAAAATGGATAGCAATGTTTTTATTTGAACATAGCATTTTTTACAGTAATGCAAAACAATAATTGTATAATATGCTGTTATAATAAGTGTTCAGATCCACGTCCTTCTTGATTTATGCACATCTGTAAGCGATATTGCAGAGACCTCTCTGAATGCAGTATCCAATGCATTGCACGCAGTTCGGTTCCTGCACTGCAAATCCTCAGGTGTTGTCGGTTAACTTCTGTAAACTGTATCTTTAAGAGCTCCTCAAAGAAAAAAGTCGAGAGGA
This sequence comes from Rhysida immarginata, assembly GCA_023313115.1. Lineage (NCBI taxonomy): Eukaryota > Metazoa > Arthropoda > Chilopoda > Scolopendromorpha > Scolopendridae > Rhysida > Rhysida immarginata. The sequence goes on from JAHWFO010008967.1 coordinate 191,063, forward strand.
ATTACATCAGGGGATCGAGAGGGCCATTCAACCGGTCCTCCTCGACCAATCCATTTGTCATGGAAAGTGCTCGTAACGGCGATCCGAGTTATGTGGGGCACCATCAATCTTTGTTTTCGTTTAAATTGATGAACAATTTCTGGTATTGCATTTTATTTAAATCCAAACACACCACACTTTAACTGCCTCTATCTCCTAAACGGTTGGATCAATTTCAAATACACCAAACAATAAAACATTTCTCAAATGTTACGTACAATCTGAAATTATCATTAAAAATAAGAGTTTCCATTGCACATTTCAAAGTTGACTTCCATATTCGAAAATGGCGTCAGTTTTTTGGAAATGAATACACATAAGAAGTCCTCACATAAAAATACAATAATTCTTCTATTGAAAGTACTGTCAGATTTGTGGGAGGCCATTTAAAAACATAGCATCTGGTGCAACTATTACTTAATTGTTCATCACTTAAAATAATTAAAAAAAAAATTATTATGCAATAACTTCTAAAATGAATTTATCTTAAACATAGTGGTTTATTTAAACATTGCCTTATATTTAATATAAAATTTAGCAATTATACATAATGGATTACTTATAAATATGTTCTTAACATCCGTTTTCTTAAGTTCAATTTTTTTTGTTTTTACTGAAATACTTATAGAAGTTCATATTTTGAAAGAAAGCACTTAATAATCGTTAAAGTGAAAAATACGTAGCTAAAAACTGACTAATTTGGTTCGCCTTTTATTCCCGGCTTCATTAAAGTCAGATCCCGGGAATAAACGGCGAAACTATTCTTTTTTTTTTAATTCTCTATTAAGTTTTGTAAGCCTGCAGTTTCACGTTCGATGTAAAAATATAAAGACTCAACGGCTTTTCGATTAGGTTAAGTAATTATTTTTCTTAATCATTTTATTAAGCATATAAATGAACAGTAAACATTTTATAGAACTTACCAACATAAAGGAATGCCGCTAAAAGTCCCAATGAGAGTATAGCAAGAAAAATGGTAGCGAACAAACTGCATTTCTGACTGCTGTCCCATGTTTCTAAACATCTTCTAAATTATGCATAAAATTAATGTAAGATGGAATTACTTAATTTAGAAGATCATATCCTTTGTGATTAATTTAGAAATTAATTATATAGCATATAATTCAAATGTAACTTCTAACTAAGCATAATATCTAACAAGAGGAGTACACAATCTCCGTCTCACCGATTTCGATGGGCTTGAACATACAATTTAGAGGCCACCTAAAAGTAACTCGTGTAAAAGGATTTAGGTCATCACGCCTTCGTTTTTTAAAAAAGCGACTTCAAAAGAAAACCTAAAATGAGGTTGGTTGGTTGATTAGAATTTTTGGCGTCGACTACTAAGTTCATTTTGCGCCTTTTACACAATTTATATCTGTATGCAGCCCGGGACAAACACAAACATCCATGCCCAAAGCGGGATTCGAACCCACGACCTGGTGGACTCGAGAACTAGAAAGCCTACGTCCTAGCCCTCTCGACCACCTGGCCGGTCGGCTCTATAAAGAGGGACGTCAAGGATTGCAGCTTATATAATATATCATTATGCCATCACTTCTAGTGAAATGAATTCAAATTCTTTTGATACCTAAGCTGCAACTTTTGATGTCGCCTTTTTAAATAACGAAGGCGTGTTGACCTAAACCCCCCCCCTTCATCTGTTCTTGCCTAAACCCTTTTACACCAGTTACTTCTAGATGGTCCCCAACCTGTATGTTTAAGCCCATCGAAATCCGTGGGAAGGATGTTGTGTCCTCCCCGAGTAAGTAACGTGCTAATCCGATCTATTAACAAATTATATGTAATTGTTATTATTTTCTTTGTAGCAAAGAATAATATTTTAAGCTTAAACATGTAGTTTAAAAAGAATTTGTTAAATACCTTACCCGAGGCAGTAAATGTACGCGTATCCGATAAGCTATTCATTGAAAATAAATTTGAAATTTGTTTGTCTATTAAATGAAAATTATTTTATTTATAAACTACTCTACTTGAGCAATACATGACAAAAATTCCTATATATTCGGTAATACACGGTAACTAAAAAAATACAACGCATTATTCCTCCCTAAACTAGAGGGTGCACACGCGTTTCGCATCTTTTGCAGCATACACGTCAGCAACCAGCAACCTTTTAGCCGCGGGCAAGGTAGTTTTGAGTATTATGATCCATGAATTGTCTTTTAAGTTTTTGATAAATAGAGGGAGAAGAATTGGAATGGCATGTAACAATTATTATAAATAGCAAGCGAGAAATCTGTCTATAAACCGAAGTAAATCTTCTCTCAAATAGTATGTAACAATAAGAAAGAAGATGCTCCGTCCATAAACAGGCTACATACAGATTGCTATAAGAAAATATAATTAAAAGGGGTAAAGACTATGATAAAATCTGCAAATCCACACTTATTTCCGTCGCAGCACATTTTTACAGTTAACGGATGACTACGAGGAAATTTTCTCAAAACATGAAAATATGGATCTAGACATTGAATCATACTTGCATGATGCCAGATTATGCCAACTGTGTTACTGCTCTATACATACAGAATGTCTGTTGGAGACGAATTCAGAATTGGAAATTTTTAGGGTATTTACAAATTGCCAGTAGTATAAGCCTAATTGATAATGAAGTCGTTTGACAGGTTAGATAGAGGTGGAAATTTATCGGAAACCCACTAACAATCACCGCTATATAATAAACAAAATTCTGTTCACATTACAAGCCATAAACACGTTACTTTTTATCCGACCAAAGACATAGAGCTGAAGCGTGTTCGAAGTAATTACAGTATAGTCAAACCGTAAGATCTAGAGCCCTGAGTGGAATGATCGATTAACAAAAGAGGGGAAGTAACAAACGAAATTTTCAAACTACAAAAATGGAAATTAATTCTCAGACGTGACTTAATATCATATTTCTCTCAACCCAACTACTGTTCTCCCGTACTTCTCTTATTTGGTAATAGATAAAGGGCTCTAGATCTTACGGTTTAACTATACATTAGTTGGTTTATTAGAATTTTTGGCGTCGACTACTAAGGTCATTTTGCGCCTTTTACACAATTTATATCTGTACGCAGCCCGGGACAAACACAAACATCCATGCCCGCAATGGGATTCGAACCCACGACCAGCTGGACTCGAGAACTAGAAAGCCTACACCCTAGCCCTATCGGCCACCTGGCCGGCGAACTATACATTACTGCACTCCAAAATCAAATGAAAGATGCATATATTCCCTGCATAATAATTGCATAATTGAAGATAAGATATAAATCTGTTAAAATATAAAAATTGCGAGACTTAATCGGTATGCGCAGAATTTTGATATTTTCGTAATAAGATTTATAAGCTTATGCGTACAGTATTTCGCATATAAATAAAATCTTTAAAAGGGCTTACCGTCTACTTGATGAAGTTTTTGATTCCATGGTCATATTGAATTTTGAACAAAGAAATTCCTACAAAACATTGAATAGTATATTCGTACAAATTAAAGCAGATCGAGATAGTATGAGAAAATTTTGGCACGAAAAGAAAAGAAAGTAATTTTGGCAATGCCAGTGCCTGAAGTTCCCTGATATTAAAAGAAGTTAAGATAAAAGATTGAATTGAAGAGACGGACATATTGTTACAGGATATTGTTCCTATATACAAAATTTAAAGCAATCGAATTGATGTAAAAAAATTTACCGACCAATTTCAATTCTTAGCTTTACTGCTAAGGTTTTTGAATATTTAGTTTATCAAAAAATGTATTTATGTCTCTCCGAATTTATCTTCTTGTCCACATCTGAATTCAATTTGGGGGATTGTCGAGCAGGGTCGGTGTTAATTTGTGATCCCGTTTGGAATTTTTCTGGGGGGAGGGGAGGGGGAGATCCCATGTTTCTTCCATCTTTACCCGTCATTATTTTATGTATTTAGACTGGGCTCTCAAAATCAAATTATATTGGAACTCTATACAGAATTAAGCTGCAAGGTCTTTAATTTCTTAGATAGCAATGCTGATATGAGTATATTAATTCGAGTATTATAGATAAATGTGATGATATGTTAGGACTGTTAGCGTTCCACTTTCAAACAGGTGGAGAAGTATACGTGAACCACCACCACTCCCATAACGGTCCCGTTCAAGGATGTTAGATGGAACGTACTTACTTCCAGATTGTCTCAGAGACGGTGTGAATCACTCTGAAGACTTAGAGCACTAGATGGACTTAGAGATTGGCTCCATCTAGTGCTCTATGAAGACTAATCCTTTAAACAGTACCAATCCCCAAACGGTGTCCAAGCACGATGATCTTGTGTAGCAATGCGCACGGGCTCTTCTATGGGCAGCAACAATGGGATGCACCTTGCTGGTCTTCTGGCATATAATCCATACGCATGTAATCGTCTGTAGACAGTGTATCTGGAAACAGCCTCTCCAAGTTCGCGGCAAGCTATCCTGCTGTGCTCTGCTTGTGTCTTCTGCAGCTAGGGATAGATATTATTTTCATCTTGTTGTCAAAGTCGAGAAATTACACTCTGGGGGAACGTTCAGGTCTAGAGACACAATCATCTAAGTTTTACCAGCCTCGATACGGCCAACAATTCTACCAAAAACAGGTTTTTTTTTATCACAAACAGCACTAGTTGTACTATTTTTCAGTGCCATGAACGCGCAAAGGCCTTGTCAATCACTGAGACACCTTTTATTTACAAAGTTACACAATGCTCTTTGATTGAATTTACTTAAGCTTAATTTACATAATAAAATTTACATAATTTAATGTCAATCGAACATTTCTGGATTATACAGTATATAATGTATGAATGTTTATGCTTTCCGTGAGCAATTTGACTTGGCTAATTGCGTTATTGGGGAGGGGGTCATAACTTTTGACAACGTGGTATATTATTCAAAAATATTGCATTTAGCAGGATATTTTAATTTTCTAGAAAAGATTATATAAATATTATAAACTGCACAAAAAACTTTACATTGAGTTATTACTCGGAGATTAAATTTTAAAAAATTTATATAAATAATATGAAGTCAAGCAGCAGAAATAAAAATCTAACAAAATAAGAATAAGTAAATTTTAAATTTCAACAAGAAGTTTGGGTGGTGAATTTTAAAGAGTATTTACTGTATTCATACATGGTAATGCTATAATGCAGCTTTTTTTTTAATAAAGGAAGAAATGTAAATGAATTACTTTTGTTTGAGGAACGAGTTAATAAGTAACCGCGTTCTGAATTTTCAAATCTCAAAAAAGAGAATGCATTTATTTTTACAAGGATTGATTTCAACTTCTGTTTATTGAATTTTTAACATTCAAAGTAAAGTTGTTTGCATTAAGTCGCTTCAAAGGAATGGCTGTGTTTCATTAAACACATTTAAATTCGCCCATACAGTAAAGTTTGCTTTTATCTAGCGAACAACTTAAATAATACTGTTTATTGAAAAGAGAATATAAAATCTGACGGCACAATCAACTTTAAATAATTCAATTACTCACTTAAGTGAATGTGTGAAGTTAATCCAAGATCAGCAGCCACGTCGAAATTCAGCTAACGTATTTAGGATTAATTCTCTGATTTCTCTGTAGTTTTAAATACATTGTGTGTGCGAAGTTAAATGCACGAATCCTATTGATAATATCCAGAAATAAAGAATCCACATTAGTGAGAATTGCTTTTTTATTACCTCAAACGTAAAATATCGTAATATTATGTTAATATGACATTATAAGAGCTAATGAAAGTGAGGTAATTTTGCCAAAATTCATTTAAAGAATCAATTGACGTACTTGGAAAGAACCCAAGAACTAATTTTAGAGAATAAAACAAACCGCTCATCTCTATTTCCAACCTATGGGTTGCGTCGTAAAATTTTGCCGGGATGCCTCCAACGCGCAACAACGAAATGAATAAGATCAAATATGCAAATAATCGGATATGAATAATATTTTATTAATCTTAGGATTGTATCATACTCTTGGTATTGTTAATGTATCCACATGCAACGTGGGGAGTTATGAGTTATTGTCGTAAAGATTGATTTTTACAGTAAGAATTTCGCTAATCCAAACCTCGATGTCCAAAATTTTGGTTTTCCGAAGGACAAACAGTATAAACTATACAAACGTAAGCCTAATTATTTGTTGAAAAACATTTTGAACGTTCGCTATAATAATAGAGTTACATTAGGAGGTAGGAAACCTACACTTATTTTAAACTGTATTTAATACCCTATTATTTATTATGCGTATAAATAAAAATCACACATGCTAAATTGAGGGAATGTATGCATAAAATAATATAATGAGAAATTGATTTTCCGTTTCATCCGAACATGGAATTGAATTATTCGAAGTGTTGGAAGTCTGCACTTTATATCATTTGTGCAATTTGGATGTAACTTCATCCAAAGCGGAAAATCATAGCAAGAATAAGAAAAGAAGTTAAGAAATAAAATAATGTTCCGTAAGCAAGAATAATTTGTTTCGTAATAGAAATTAGAGATCGTATCAAAATAGTATATATAATATTGAATATTGTTAATGGAGCCAGTAAACACTACCTATTTAGAGAAGAAGTAATTGACTTTAAGAATCCAAAATAATTATTCACGGACGTCTGTGGTGACAAAAGCACCGCTAAAAACCATCTCTTTTCACAGTGAGAGCGCACAAGTACATGTAAATATCAGTATTAACTCTTTATATTATAAAGCGTGTAACAAAAATAGTGGGCAGGCTACACTAGTCGGTTTCTTCAATTAAAAATAACGAAAAACGTTTATATCAAAACATGTTCTAAAATAACTCCTTGATTTATTAAAATAATTATGTCTTGAAACAATTCCTACATGACGTTATTCGTTTAACACTTCTTCACCTGAGAAGGTTTTCAAACTTACACCTTATCCACCGATGAAATTTCTTTTTTCATTTCCATTGTTTCAGTGGCCAAATAAAGCCTATCGATAATAAAAGTAGTATCTAAAATGTTACTTCTGGACCACTTCTTGTGGGAGATGATTTTTCCCCAAAAAAACTCACCGAACTGTCTAATATCACTTCAAATTATCTCAAAAGTCACATAAAAACTGTAAAAAATCAAAAATTTTAAATCTCCCAAAAATCCCCCAAAATTTCTGGACCATCTCAATTTGAGCAATGCATTTTCATACCATAAATCACAAGAAATCATTTAAAATACACTCAATATCCACAAAAAATTAACTTTTTTAAATCTCCCAAAAATCACCCAAAATTTCTGGACCACCTGAATTTGGGAGATGCATTATCTGGACCACTTCTTGTGGGAGATGATTTTTTCCCCAAAATGTCTAAAATCATATCAAATTTACCCAAAAAAAGTCTTCAAAAACAACAAAAAATCAAAAGTTTTAAAATCTCCACAAAATCCTCCGAAATTTTTGGACCATCTCAATTTGGGAGATGCATTTTCTGGACCATCTCAATTTGGGAGATGATTTTTCCCAAAAACTCCCCAATCTGTCTAAAATCATATCAAATTACCTCAAAAAATGTCCCCAAAACACCAAAAATCACTTCAAAAAATCAAAAGTTTTAAAATTTCTGGACCACCTCAATATGGGAGATGCATTTTTAGATCAAATTACTTCAAAAATGTTCCCAAAACACCAAAAATCACCTCAAAAACAGGAAAAAGTTCTAAAATTTTAAATCTCCCAAAACTTCCTGGACCACCTCAATTTGGGAGATGCATTTTCAACAAAAACCATCAAAAAACTTAAAAATTAAGCAGAAGCACCTAAATATCATCATAATTTTATTTAAAATCTAAAATTTGTTAATCTCCCAAAAATTTTTAGGACACATCTTGTGGGACGAACATTTTCCCACCAAAATAACGAAAAAAATCATGCCTGAACCCCCAAAAAACATCAAAATTCCAGTATTTTTAAATCTGCCAAAAATCACCCAATTTGCTTATTTTTCAAAAACGCTCAGAATCTAGCATTTTCAATGAGAATTTTGTTCTTTCTAAGGCACTCCAAGTGGGCAAAAGAATTTCAGTTCAAAAACAGCTGAAAACAGACATAACATCTCAAAATAAGCAAATAAAACCAAATTATATGCTGTTTCACTACCTTTAAATTCTTTATTTTTTTGTAAGACATCAGAATGAACAGAATTACATCAGAACGTTAAGCTTAAATATTTCCTGCCTGTCATATTCATATTTCATTTTCATATCCACATTCTGGAATATTTTTCTGTTTTGAGGTGTTTTTGAGTGTTTTTAGGTTATTTCTCGTGTCTTTTGTTCTAAAAATGTATCTCCCAAATTAAGGTGCACCAGAAATTTTGGAAGATTTAAAATTTTTTATTTTTTGCCGTTTTTGAGGTGTTTGGACAGATATCAAATGTATTTTGGTCTGAAAATGCTTATCCCAAATTGAGATGGTCCAGAAATTTTGGAGAATTTTTGGAAACAGTTTTTGATTTTTGATGTTTTGGGGGCATTTTTTTGTTGTTTTTTTTGTCTACAAATGCATCTCCCAAATTGAGATGTTCCAGAAATTTTGAGAGATTTTTGAAGTAATTTGATCTAAAAATGCATCTCCCATATTGAGGTGGTCCAGAAATTTTAAAACTTTTGATTTTTTGAAGTGATTTTTGGTGTTTTGGGGACATTTTTTGAGGTAATTTGATATGATTTTAGACAGATTGGGGAGTTTTTGGGAAAAATCATCTCCCAAATTGAGATGGTCCAGAAAATGCATCTCCCAAATTGAGATGGTCCAAAAATTTCGGAGGATTTTGTGGAGATTTTAAAACTTTTGAT
>JAHWFO010008967.1:200336-288788 GCA_023313115.1 Rhysida immarginata
TCATCTCCCACAAGAAGTGGTCCAGAAGTAACATTTTAGATACTACTAATAAAGTTATATTTTCTTTATTATCTATCGCTATAATTTTAAGCGCCGCAGAATGCAATACGCAAACAACACAGAAACCTTGTCACTTTATCTTTTTGACTGCTTTGGTATCTTTAGTCTGTTTTATTATTGCCTGAGCGAACTTGAGAATGAATGAAGTTAGATGGATACAGAAGCATAAATCATCTTTTTTTTCCATTGTTCTAAAAAAAGATGAGGTTTACAGTCATGTTTTTTTTAAAGGATGATCTTCTGCAAAAAAACTGTCTGTATGTTAAGGAATAGATGGCTCTGCTTTTTACTTGATTTTAGCAGTCACTTATTTCTACCGTTTGAGATTATCGCCCCAAATGTGTCTTTATATACTTTATTTCCGGGTTTTTTAATGATTAAGCATGTTGCTTTTTTCTGTATCCGAAAGGTGAGATAATTTGTGCTCCATCCTGAGTAATTTTGAACCTATCTACATTATCTATTACCATAACTGATTGTACTTCTGGAAGTCTGAAGGCTATAGGATGTTCAAGATATATTCAATGGAGTCAAAACTGGACCTTAATATTTTTATTATGCTCAATCTTTCTGAATGTAAAGAATGCGATATTCCCTAACCAATCACGGTGCCCATTACGCGGTTGCCCTTGAGTGCGAACCGCAGTCTAGTTAAATTAAAATTTTTCGTTAAGTAGCGGAAGAATGGAGCTATTTACTGGTTTTACTACGTCCGTCTGTGGTATGTTGCCATGGACCTATCCTATTTCACTGTTTAGTTTGTGTCATTTCATCAAATCCAGGTAAACGTAAGTTCACATGGGTCGGATGATATGGCACCGAGCCAACGCCTGCTTCGGTCTTCCCCCTACAAGATGGAATCGTTCGAGCCGACGAGCAAACGAACAAAAGCTCGACAATTTGGGGGAGGAGGGAGAATTGCATGCATAATAAAACAGCAGCCAAAGTGGGTAAAAGCACTTGGAGAAGGCATTCACTGAGGAAAAGGAAAACAAGTTCGGCGACATCGAAGGAAGGAGGAAAGCCTCATCTCTCTGCCCGGCCACACAATGGAACGAGAGACCCCATGGCAGACGAGGAAATGATATCTACGTCCGAACAAGCTTCGCGCACCGTTCTTCAAAGGCAAGTGCGATTGATATTCCTGAATGATTTTCAAAGAATTTAAAGAAGCCCAGGAAGCGCTCCAGAAGTTGATTGGGACCCACCGCCTATTCTACAAGGAGACGGAGCGAAGCTGACGACTACTTTCACGAGTGATTCACGAGGGAAGCCACGTCGGTCGAGCAAGCGCACCAACAGGCAATGGGGCGAGGTGACCTTCCTCTTGCTAGAACTAAGAACTTAATCCAGATTAATGAATCCATTTGTAACTCTGTTCATGCACCCGATATCCAACATTATATTTTCGTAAAACATGAGTTTTAAGTTCCCCAGTGATCTTGCCATGGGTATCAGCCGGAGAGAACGACTCGCTGGCATAGCCGCTACTCCCTGTTCGTCCACCCCATCGAGCAGCAGCGGCGATGCTTTTTTTCCCGCTGCCGACGACGACGAATCCAGAGAACAAACTATCGTCGAATCTTCAGCAGCCACGGCACCCGACACGATTTCTCTCCTGGACGGGAAAAGTTGACCACGTCGAGGCAGCGCTTTTTCATATTGAACCGGTAATGGGTGCGAGTACTCTCGCGATATGCCGCGCTTGGCATCAAGCTTCTCGGCACGCGGTAATGTATGTATTTGTTAGTTAGGATAATTGAGCTTACCGTTTAAGACTTGACATAATTTCTAAATGTTCTTTGTTTATCTCTTCACAATTTCAGTCGAACCCTCCAGTTGGCTTACCTCGAGAGGTTACCAACGGTAACGCCGCCCTCTACTCATCGGTGAAAATTCCAGTGTTGATTAATAATTTATTATTCTATTCATTCTCGATGACACAAACTTATAATTTCCAATTATAATTTGTTAATTAAAATAATTCTGATACAACTTTTTACATCTCTTCCCTTTCTCTCTGATTATGTAATTTCACTCTGCTTAGAACAATAATTACGTGATAGTTTGGTTTAGATTGATCCACTAGGGTCGGATATATAGGGACCCATCCAGTCTTTATTGTACAAGGTCTAAAAAAAAGTTCGGTGAATGGAGAGATGTTTAAACGGCAACGTGGGCTAATAAGAAGGCACGCATGGGCATACGCACTGAGAGACATATCAAGAACATAAAAAAGTCGCCTTAAAAAAGTCTTAAAGACGCCTCATGCCATACCAGTCTTCAATAGATGGATGTCCTTATCGATATCTCTCATTGCCTTCTCATGTTCATTATTATCACAGACTTTGAACAGACTTTTCATGTTCATTATTATCATCTGGATACGATATACTGCTTAAATTTAGATGGGTCTTGAAAATTATAGAAGTGTAAACCGGTTCGTTAAAGGGCACCTACAAGAGTAATGCAGGATTTTTCCTATGTCTTTTGCTGCTGATAGTGCCAATTGGAGGTTGCTAATAACGCTGTACAACAAATTTGAACTTCTTGTCTGTCCTTTAAACGAAACTATGTGATTCTGTATAAACAAAAGGTGCTTGATTCATATATCAAACCAAAATGGTCCATTACATACCGTTTTTGTAGGAGACCCACTTCTCAGAGAAATGTAATAGAGGTAGATTATAGAAAACACAAACACTGAAATGATTTTTTGGCCTTTTCCTCTTGAATGCATCTGTTGGTGTTTCCCTGATAACAGACCAGCAATATTCAGCTAGCATACTTCTATTCCATCGTTAAGCTCTGCCTGTATGATTTCATGATGTGAGCGTAGATGGTTGAAAGTCAGGATCTTCATGGTTTGGATGTGTCTTCCTCTGAATCAACAGTATCTATAGGTATCGGAAGATCTTCAAAATGAGGAACTGGTCGCATAGCGCTTCTATATGTGCGTGGTAAAAAGCTAAAATGTAGATTTTTTTTGGAAAATGGTGCGTGGTAAACAAAAAACAGATTCGTTATTTTCAGCCAAAAGTTTACAAGAAAAACATATTTTCATCTAAAGGACATTTTTCATGTTGTACAGTGTAATTAGTTAAAATTATAGTCATAATTAGTTCGGTAATTTATAAAATTTTGCAGTAGAGTTATCTTGATGTTGTCGAAGTCTAGCACTAAGGGTTCTTCAAATAACTGAAAAAGTGACACGGTCTAGCATGTTTTTGAGCGGCCAGTATTCACTAAGTAAAGGTTTTTCTCTGATTAACTGCAATAGAGGCAATGAAGTAGATATCTAATATGACATAATGAATTGGAATTATAGGTCGACCACTATTTTGTTTGACAGGAATGACATTCCAAAAATGTTGTAGAGTTTTAGCAAATATCACTTCTTCAAAAATCTTGGCAGCGCAGAGAATCAATTACTTTCCATGTCGAAATCATAATTTTTGAATTGTCTGAACCACCGTCTACACGTGCTTTCAGCTTAGAACATGTTCACCATAAGCTTCCACAGGCCAAAAAGGTGACTTTCAGCAGAAGTTTTCTTGAAAAAAGAAGTAATGCAACAAAACGTTCCGCATGTGTTGTTTTTGGCACAAAGTTCGACATTTTCTTACAATCGAAATGTCCTATATATTTATCTTGCCAAGGTCTTTCTTAAACACGTGTTGCCATTTTCAATTATATGAAATCTGTGCTAGTTACGCCATCTATTAAGGAAACGATGTAACCTTATTTGTACCCCGAATTTCTTTTCCTTGAGAATACAACTATGGTATTCTCGAGCAGAAGAAATCAAATATGAGAATATTACAGAATTATGTGTTAATTTATATTGATGTCTCTCCATCTGAAGTGCTGAAGTCTAAGAAAATTGCTGTATGTTTTTACAAAAATTTACAGTATTATAGTGCAGGATATAACTGAAATCTATTTAGAAATTGCTCCCCTCTTTGTATAATGCTTAATGTAAGTGTAAAGTATTATTAGTATATAGCCTCTTCAGTCAGTTTAGCGTATGATTAAGTTGATTTGGTCTTTGATATATTTCTAAACTATAACTAGTCTGATTACAAAGTTCTAATTTTTTTTTTTTTTTTTACACCGGAAACGATTTTTTGCTTGACGTTTTGATCATCTTTTGATTACGATGGTGGTAACTATGATTTAATTAAATAGTCTTTGTTAGGGTTTTAGCATCATCTAAAACTCTATTAACGACGGTTCAGATGTATGTAACATGTATGTCACACGCCATAACTTTTGAAAGGATTGACCTAGAGGCTTGAAATTTTCTACACAAGTAGGACCTATACAGAGGATGGAGCGAAAAATATAGCGAATCCTCTAGGGTGGACTAAACTAAGTGATTTAGTGGTTTCCCCGACTGATTTCCTTTCAAGTCCATGGAGTTTTGATTGCGTTTGAGCAATTTTGACGTCAGAGTTTGATTGTTTGACCTCAGAATTTAAAGAGCTGTAATTGAAGTATAGCGAATCCTCCCGCTATTGCTCGTAACATTTTGATGCCATAACTTTTGAAAGTTGACCTAGAGGCTTGAAATTTTCTACACACGTAGGCCCGGGGCCCCTCAAGGGCCACTTGTATGAATTTCATGGTTTCTTTTTTATCTTTTGAACAAACAGGGCAAAAATCGTGAAATTTCGTAAATTTATAGTGCGGTTCTAAAAAAAATAAAACCAATCTATAAGAAAATTAATATAAGCCTCTAGGGCCCTGCTGGAGATCCCGAGGCCTCAAATACAATTGAAGCTATAATATTTGAACGGAACGACCTAGGAACATGAAATTTTGTATATTTATAGTGTGGTACTAAAAAAATAGAGCAAATATACAAGATATTTGACGTAGGCCTATGGGGCCCGCCAGAAGACCCAGAAGCCTCAAATACAAATCAAATTATAACTTTTGAACGGAAAGGTCTAGAAACCTGAAATTTTGTATATTTTTAGTTTGGTACTATAAAATATAGCCAATATAGAAGGAAGCTGATATAAGCTTCTAGAAGCCCGCCAGGGGCCTCGAGGCACCAAATACAATTGAAGCCTAAATTTTATATACGCATAGTGTGGTACTAAAAATTATTGCAAATATACAAAAAAAGTAATATAGGCCCCAGCAGAGCCCCACAGGCCCCAAACACAAGCAAAGCTACAATTTTTAAGCGAAAAGGTCTAGAAATCTGAAATTTTGTTTACTTATAGAAAATTACTTAAAATTTAGCTAATATACACTAAAAACTGGTATAAGGCTCTTGGGGCTCGACAGGGGCCCTGAGCCCCCAGTCACAAATCAAGCTATATCTTTTGAACGGGAAGTCCAGAAATCTGAATTCTTGAATATTTATTGTGTGTTACTTAAAATTTTAGCTCTTATACACTAAATCTTAAATAGCCCTCTGGGGCCCTAAACGCAAACGGAGCTATAATGTTTGAACGAAAAGGCTTAGAAATCTGAAAATTTGTATACTTATAGTAGTTTACTAAAAAATTTAGCTAATATACACGAAAAACTGGTATAAGGCTCTTAGGTCTCCACAGAGGCCCTGAAGCCCAAATCACAAATAAGCTCTAACATTTGAATAATAAAAAGGCCTAAGAACTTGAAATTTTATATTTTTACAGTGCGTTACTTAAAAATTATAGACAACTAGCAGAGGTATCCGGCGTTGTCCAGGTTAATTACACTTGTAGGTAAAGAGATAGATCTCAAAAAATTAAATTATAACTCCCAATTGGTTAAATAACTCAATCGATACAACACAGAGAATGGGGACTATCCATTCTACGAAAAATAGTCCATTCTATAGTTCATCTCTTTTTGTAGTCTAGCGATCGCCAATTCTTCTGTTGACCTGCTTACCATTTGCTCAATATAGCACGGAGCTAAAGGAGTGCTTCCTCTGTCGGCCTCGGGGCCCCTGGCGGCCTCAAATACAATTGAAGCCATAAAATTTGAACGGAAAGGCCTACGGTCCTGAAATTTTGTTTAATCATAGTGTGGTATTTAAAAATTTAGCTAATCTAGATTAAAAATTATATAAGTCTCTTGGCAGGGGCCTTGCGGCCTCAATCTCAAATCAGCTATAATTTAAAATTAGAAGTCCAGAAAGCTGAAATGTTTTATATTTATAATGTGTTGCTTAAAATTTTAGCTATTACACACTAAAATTGATATAGTCCTCTGAGGCCTCGAGGCTCCAAATGCAAATCAAGCTATAACTTTTGTACGAAAAAGCCTGAGAACCTAAAATTTTGTATTTGTGCCCCTCCACTTATTATAGTCACGAACCGCTACTGCTCGTAACATTTTGATGCTAAAACCCTTTTATCATTGGATAACGATGCCTTAACTAATTTTTTTATTATTCCTCTCTGTTTCTACATCTCTTTCGTTCTATAAAAAATTATTAAATGTGAAATTAAAAGCTGATATGAGTTTTGTCTGTAAGAAAAGATCACTCCAAAATAAGAATTCAGACAGCGGCCCGTTGGATGAATCCCGGCTTTTCGACTTGATTGTAAAACCTTCATAGCCTTTTATTTTTGTAATATTATTAAACTAGACTTTCCACAGATGGCTTATAAACTGGAATCCTCGAAGTGCCACGAGCTTATTCCACGGTCGTATGTATCTAATTGGATATAAAAATCCGAAAAACATCCATTAATACCAGCGACGATACCCTAGTATGCCCTATTTAAGTGGACTCCCACCTGGACTTGGTAACTCTCGCCTGGAAGACTTTTTCAAGTCTGTATAAAGAACAAGCGCGAACGGAATAACCGCGACTGAAAAAAAATCTCCCAGGCGAGAGTTGGCAAGCCTACTACTCATACCAAATACCATGATCATATTTACATACCAAACATACGACGCCTGTCCGAAAAGTATCCGGATTGAGGCTACAAAATAAAAAAAAAAAGTAGAACTCGCTGCAGCTTTTTCCTATTCGGATGGTGTGCGACATTTCTGCTGATGACGTAATGAAATTTGCAGCTGTTAAGAGTGCCGCGTTAATTGTTGCTACCCGCTAAAGCGGAACGTTTATCTTTTTTCGTCGCATGGTGAAAATGACGGAAAACATTGAAAAAATTCTTGACAAAACCACATCGCTCATATCAGGCAGCCTCCCTACTCTCCTGACCTAGCTCCGTGCGACTTCTTCGCATTTCCGAAGATCAAGAAAGCGCTCAAAAGACGTTGATTTGAGGATGTGGACGTGACAACACAAAATGCAACGGCGGAGCTCTTGGTCATCCCAAAGGAGGCATTCCGTACGTGTTGCGACCAATGGCAACAACGCTGGGCTAAATGCGTGGCTGCAGACTGTGCTTATTTTAAAGGTGACTAAGCATTTATGTGAGTCCGAACCGTATTTTTTGTAGCCTCAATCTGGATACTTTCCGGACAGGCCTCGTATATGGAACATGCCAAGTACTAATCCTAAATCTTGGATGATGTGAACAAATTCAACATTAACCCAAAAACTAAACTTGATTCAATTATGATTTCACCGGAAAAAAATTTCCGTTTCTTCCGCTTCTTTTATACAGGGAAGTCCTGAAATAGTTGCCCTGAAATCAGGGATAGGATTGGGCTCTTTAAAATTTTTTAATTTTATTGTCGGACTCTTTAAAAATCAGCTTGGATTTCGGGAATACCAGTGGCTAGCAAATGGCCCATTCCGAATCAATTCAGTTTATTATAACTTAGCAAAGGGCTCTTAATGTCCTTTTCAACATACAAAAACCACCAACGCTTAAACTAAATGTAACACTTTTTAAACATTTCATCTTTACAAACCTTACAAATTGTCATGATTACTAAAATGCCTTAATAATAGTTTAAAAAATAATTTATTTATATCAGAAACTTGAAAAATGCAGATTCTGTATTTTGGATAGGAAACCAATTCTCGCAAAAATGAACTTCGAGTTCAAACCCCCTTAAAGAAGGTAAAGTTTACCACGCTAAGGATCCTATGTAAGATCGGCAATTATGGATCATTGGTCATAGTTATAATAATTATACTTACTAAATTAAATATTGCAATTAGAAAAACTATCCAAACAATTTGAAAAACAATCTGGAATAAAGTGTCCTTTTAAAATAACATACACAGTGAATGGTTTCATAAAACGTTAAATAAAACAAAACGAGGAAAAATTTACTTGCACAACTATAAAAAAAAACCATTCTTTACATGCTTATTGTTTAGTTTTCTAATAAACTGTGAAATAAAATTGCTTTAATTGGTTTCATTCTCTTAACGATTTATTTTCTTTCTTAAATTCTGTAAATACACTGATTAGAAGAAAGTAATTGGACACTTTCGATTTTAGAAAAATCGATTTTCGATATTCGTTTTGTCGAGTATCTAGAAAAATACTTGAGGAATTATCCTGAAATTTCAGGGGAGTAAAAAGGATGTTACACCTCAGATATTTCAGCGAAGGTTTTCTCCCGAAGGCAAATAGGGGACCAGCAAAGAAGTAAATCAAAAAAATAATGTTTGGAATCACCCTGTAAAAAATAATGCTTGAAATGCATTGTAGCTGTAACATGTGCTTAAGAGGCTTGTTTTACTTTTCTGTGTTCATTTGTATGAGAATAGCACGTATATTCATGGAGATATAAAGGTTTCTTTAAAAAGGTCGAAATGTTTTCGTAAGTTTTTTGTTTATAACATGCAGGATTTTCAATCCAATGCAATGCCATTTACAGGAAACTTGACAAACTACAGTACAGACAACAGCCTGCAATCAGAATAGAAAAATATTAAATATTTGATGAAATATGAGCATTTTTACTAAATAATGTTTAACTGCGCATACGCATGCATTACCGAATTGTCTTTTTGCATAATTTTTTAGAAAATTGTCTTTTATAAAACGCCCAAGCAAATATCGTGAAAATTGAGAAAGATATCGCCGATAGAATGAGTTGAATTTCAGTTGTTCTCAAAAATAAACAAAACGATAAGGGGCTTTCTCCAAACTTTTATTTTTGGATCGGACACCAGTATCAACTTCTTCTTCTTAAGCTGATATGAAGTCAATATTTTTTCATGTCAGCGTCAAGTATTTTTCTAGATATTCGACAAAACGTCTAAAATCGAAAGTGTCCAATTACTTTCTTCCAATCAGTGTAGAATAACTGTATGTATATCTTTCTGTTTTTGTATGTTTCACTTGGTACTAAAAGTTTAAGCGTTTATCAAAGAAAAATGTCATTATTTTAGTTCTTAAAATTTTTATTTTGTTATAAATTCCTATCTTTGTAAAATATTCATAAAAATATTATAGCGGCAAAGATGAAAAAATTTAGATGGAAAAATATCTGGAATTTTTAATTTTTACCTGTATAAAAATAATGCATTGTTTCAATAAGAAGATTTTGTCCAGCCCATATGAAAATGAGACTTTGTTTAAACCCATTTGTCAATACGATTTTGGCATTTTAAGTGTATACAAAAATCAAAACCTAACCTAATCTAACATACATGTTGAATTGTTCCCTTATTCATTTTCAATATATTTGCAATTTGTTGTTGCTGACGACATCAGCATATCCAGAGCTACATACAAGCTTCCTCACCTGAGGATGACGACGTCGCAGAAATTCAAAACTGTACGGGTGCACGAAAAAAAAAATTCTAAAATTCCTCCTCAAAGTCTTTTTTAAATCATTTTCTAACTATTATACTCATCGTTAAAAAAAAAGTTGCACCCATAGAAAACCTATGGGATATTATGTGACGTTCTGTTAAGACTACCGCTGGCACAAGAGCTGAAAGAGCTATAAGTAGTTCAATCTACATGGGATGAGCTGAGTCAAGACTACGTTTAAGAACTTGTAGTTGTATTGAGTTTGGTGTTATGTTCAATAAATTTTGTCATACCCACACTCATTGTTTAATCATTTGTTGTCGGTGGTCAGTACTAACTTCCTTTATAATATCTTTTCAATTTGACTATTCATTCTGGGTGCAACTTCTTTTGGGGGATGAGTGTATTAATACCATCGTCTTCATTTAAAGAAATCATCAAAATACGAAATTTGAATATATTTTTTCTGTATTATATGATAATGATGCTTCAATGTGCTGCATAGCCTGTCATCCTTCTGAGTCACATTCTTGGACGTTCTCGGTTTAAGCTTGCGTTTGGAATTTTCCTTAATTTTAGAATTCCAATTAAAAATGCTTAAATATTGTCATGACGTTATTAATATTTTAGAACCGTTATAGAGTTACTCTTGGACAAACAGAATATTTCATAAAGGAAGTTTCAGTTTTTTTTTTATTTTTTACCAGCCGGGAATTTTCTAATAATGCATTTAACAAATTTTTTACCAAGATCCTGCTGGATTGTGTGTTTATTAATCATTTTAATAACCGCTTTAACGATTTCCGTTTGTTCCTGGCTCTCACATTAGTATTTTTTTCTCTTCTTCACAAAAATAGTTTCCTGAAACATACGAGACAAATTGAAATTGAAATTTTTTATTTTTTTCTATGTAGAAAATTAAAATGTCAAAATTCTCCAGTTTCGCTTACGAAAGATTGCCGCAAACAATTTTGAAAAGCGAAAAGGAGTCTAGAGACATTTAAATTATTGCTCTTAACATCGTGAAAAAAGATAATATGAAATTTAAAAAAAAACCTATCTGCACTCTCTGTTTACTCTCAATCTAACAATGAAGATAGGCAATACTTCATTTAATCAAGACTGCTTTACGAAATGTTCGTTAGAACTCTCACAATACCATCTTAAAACATTTATTTATTTAGAGAGAAACGTGTTCATTGTTTTTGTCCAAAAATTTTTTCAATTCATTAAAAAACTAATGCGTATATTTAAATAATGAATTATGACAAATTTTATCGAAAATAGTCACAGCTAATCAAAAATCTTACCACATCTTTAATTAATTCTTTCTTTCGATCTCATTAAGATAATGGGAATGTGATTTCTTTCACTTTCATTTTATAATTACATTATCATACATATATATATTATAAGTTTTGTCCACGCGAAAAAAAAGTGCTTGAGCTTTATCCATACAAATATCGATTCATTACCATTTGAAGTAGTTGGGCGGGATATATCGGGAGAAAAGAACGATGTCGAACCAAGGAATGAAAGACCTGATCTCGCTCATCAATCGGCTGCAGGATGCGGCCTCGACGGCAGGCCTCTCCCTCGGCAATCTCGATCTGCCCCAGATTGCGGTCGTCGGAGGCCAAAGCGCCGGCAAGAGCAGCGTCCTCGAGAATTTCGTCGGAAGGTCTGTAATTATATCGTTGCATATATGGTTTTGGATTTTTTTATGGTGTAAAAACTATGAGTTCATTAACATTATAAAAAGTATTAAATTTCATATTTAAATATGTGCAATTAAATTTTACAGTAAATACTCATCTTTTTAGTTAAGAAGGCTACAAAATAGATCATCTAGATCCCGGATCTGGAGGTCATAAAAGCAATTTAGAAATATTTATATATAAGCCCCAACTAATTTAAATGTAACCATTTTTGTAATAACAGCTTTTATACAACAATTTTTTAATATTACTACCTATCTCTCAAATACTGCTACAACGCAAATGACAAAGTTCTCAAGCTCGAGTTTTTAAATGTTTATTATAAATTATAGAACTAAGTTTTCAAGAAGTGTAAGGTTCGTGGCATCCTATATAAATGTGTAAATTTGGGAGTGTTTTCCCCTCGACTTTCTCGGAGTTGGACAAAATAATATGAACACCTTTGATTTTAGACATTTTGTCGAATATCTATTTTAATAAACTATTAAATAAAATTTAAATATAATGTCAGTAGAGACATTAGTTAAAAATAACATAAATACCAATTTTGAAGTTTTTGATTTTTATTTGTTTTTTAAAATTTTATATTACGAAAAAAATCTAATAAAAAGCAATTCATTAGAAGCGTCATTTACTACTTTCTTTGTGCAAAATTTTAACACTCTATCTTTAGTAACAAAAAAGTCATCGATTTTTGGTCCAAAACAGACCTTAATTTTCCACAGTCCGCCGCCCCACACAGTTGCTTATTGCAAGCAGGGCGATGCTTCTCAGTTGCGTGCATTGGGAGGAATCTCATCTTGCCTTGATGTGAACCTGCTGCAGGTGGTAGTAACATTGAACATTGTAAGACAGGAAATAAAACTTTGGCATCAGTAGAAAAATTATTAATCTTGGAATTTTTTTTTATATATTTTTTGTACTTTTTTCTTTTCTTTTATTATATTTATTGTAATCCAATACCTCCATCCAGAGCCTGGGGCCGTCGAGTTGGGTCCGGCTGCGTTCGTATTCAGAGGGCGCTCAGTACAAATTCGTTCGTAAATTCTTCGCTCACCAAAATGTTGGCGAGCGTAAAATCTCGCTCTTCGAGAGCGTTCGCGAGCTAACTGAGCGAAGTTTATCCTCGCTCAGTTCGCTCTCGACAGAGAAGACCACGAAAACAAGATGGCAGCTGAAGCAAAAGACCAGAAAGTTTTAACTTTAACTGACGGCAATTTCATTTTTTTATTCATTTTTATATTCTCTCAAATAAATATAAACGAAATTAGTGTGTCTATATCAAGACCCTTTATTTCTTAGATTATAGATATCAAAAGGGGGGGAAGAACAGACAATTTTCGGCAATTTTTTTTTGTTTGTACAATTTTCATTTTTAAAAATAAAGATAATAATCGCTTTATAATTATGTAAATTGGAATATATTTTATGTATAAATTATAAAGAGGTTACTTGATTTAAGTTCACAAACACACAAAAAATCTTTTTTATTCATCTTCAGGGAATAAAAACGAATACGCAAAATCAATCGCTTCGGAAATAAGTTTCTTGTTGACAGCCATGTTGCCTGAGCGCTAATGACAAAGACCCTTGAAATCGTCAAAATCGTTCGTATTACAGCAGCGCCTCCCAAGAGCTAAGTGAGCGCTCAAGTAGAGCTAGTTTTTGCTTCGCTCAATAAACGAACGCAGCCTCCCTGGATGGACCTAGATTAACGACTGCTGTATGATGGTCACAGCAGCCGGTGGGGGGGCGGGGTGTGAAGATCGTGGGTCACTGCCGCCCATCCAGTGACTAGCCGTGCCTGATGTTGTTTAACTTCACAGTTGTGGTTTCAGTGAAAGCCCACCAGGCCACGGCCTCCCCCAGATTTGTGTGGTACTATTTCTTAATAAATACATATTTTCATGAAATAATAATAATAATAATAATAATAATAATAATAATAATAATATATATGGTATAATATATAATTACCTATAAAGGAAAGAATATTTCCGTTCTATGCCTTGACTTAGGCCACATTACAAGTGTCTTTCGCTTTATGCGATTAATTAGCTCTATAATAACGTAACACTAAATCGCGTTCATTACATTCGTAGCTTTTTATAACTTATGCAGCGCTATATCTTTTCTCCGTTTTTCAGTATTGGAGAATTTTGATCATAACTACCTCTTTTTCCCATATGTTTTTCTTTGCAAACGACTCCAGCAATGGACCTTAATAGTCCTAACTACACGGCCAGAAAAAAATAAACTCAAGGAAAGAGTGGGACAATTTTAATGAAATTTCACAACAGCAATGTGTGGGTGGCATACAACGTCTGATTTAAATTATAACACGATATGTGCACAGGATTCTGGCCCCAAAAGCTCCATACATTGTTCCAAGCGTCCAGAACCTGTTGAGGCAAATGTGCAAGAATTACGGCTGGCATTCTGCGACCATAGATGTACAATCCAATCATGTCTCAAACCTGCTCAATTAGAAACAAGTCTGGAGATCGTGCTGGACAAGGAAGTCAAGCCAAATGTTGAGCTTGTAAAGTAGCAAGGGCAGTGTGTGGGCGTGCGTTATCCTGCTGGAACAGCACATTAACCTCCTATTGCACGAAGGCAGGAGAACGGGTTCAACAATCTCCTGGACGCATCTTGCCCTTTTCAATGTTCCATTCAAAAACACCAAAGATGAGCGCGAGTTTTATCCGATGACGCCCACACAATTACACCAGGTGTTGGATCTGTGTGTTGTAGACGAAGGCACTGTGGAAGATCTCGCTCTCCTGGTCTTCGTCGCACACGTTGACGTATATCACTGGTGTGCAGGCAGAATCTGCTTTCATCACTGAAGACAACAGATCTCCATTCCGCTCTTTCGCGACACACCTGCAACCGCACAGAACGGTGTTCTCACAGAAGTGATAATCTGGTTAGAGGGACACGTGACTGCAGTTGCAAATGGTTCGTATTGATACGGTTGGTACTACTCTGGCCCTACTCTGGCTGTGAATGCTGTGCAGATGTTCAGTGGTTCCCTTACAATTCGTCGTTCTTGGCATGGTGAGCGTCCGGAATCACATATATGTGCGTGAGTACCATTGCTGCCAACATCGAGCCACTGAAGAGACATTACATTCCAGTACCGTTACAACCATCCAGCCTCTGGAAATCCCACAATCCGACCTCCGTCAAACTTAGAGATGAACGGAGAAGAGACTTTTGGGACACCCTGTCTGTGAAGAGACTTTTGGGACACCCTGTACCAGGATCCTGTGCGCCTATCGTGTTGAAATTTAAATGTATTATATGCCACCCATTTTACTGTATAATTTCTGTTGAGATTATCATGCACCTACTGTATTACCCTTTTAAAATCGCATTATAGCGAAAACGTATAAAATGAGATCGCGTGAAACGAGAGATACTTGTTCAGAGTTGTTCGATATGAGTCATCCAATTTCAGATGAGAATAATTCTGTACATATTAACCATGTATTAATTTAGCTTAGACCAAACGAAACGGGGTATCTTGGATTGAGCTCAAAATTTTCTTGCGGATATCCTTGTTGCGAGTATGGCAGTAATCCAGCTATTGTCTTGACGTTGTTCCTGAAACTATGAAAAGAAATTACTAGGACAGTTAATCTTTTGGTTGATGTAGCACTGATCACTTTAAATTTTGGTTAAATTCATAAACAATTATTTTATATCGCATAAATTGAAAGCTTAGAACAATATTTAATAAAATATTAAAAAAAATTAACATTGGAACATTTTAGCCAGTTCATCATCTTGGCTCAAAGGCATCTTCAGAGGCTACATTAGAAAACAAACTGAAATTTGAATTCGAACAGATATAAAAGTGAAAGTTAATAATAGACTATAAGTATTCTTATGGTCTTATTTGCCGTGAAATAAGGTAATTTCATTTAGCATATCGATATAAAAAATTAAAATTTCCACCTTACGCACTCAAGAATACAAAATTTGCCGGCTTGATGGCCGAGGGAGATCGGGCGCGGGCCTTCTAGCCATTCGAGTGCGGATTCGAATCCCACTGTAGGCATGGATGTTTGTTTCTGTCCTGTGTGAATGGTAATCAGATATTTTCGGTAAAAACAAAGCTAAAAAAAACAAAAAAAAAAAAACCCACAAAATTAATTGTTGCAAGGTTTGATTACTTCTGATTCAAAGAGCAAATCAAATTGTTCGCATATTTAATGTACATCTTGTATTATTTGATATACTTAATACAAAAAAACTTAATTCTTTTTCACATTTATTTCCTTAAATAAATAGAGACTTTTTTCATATATAGAGACTTTTTACCTCGAGGCTCAGGAATTGTTACCAGAAGACCGTTGGTTCTACAACTGCATACATCCAAAGAAGGTATCTTAAAAGTGATAAAGTAATACTTTTTCAAAAAAAAAATGATATTTTTAACATAATATTTTGTACATGCAGAAACAGTCAGTTTATGACATATTTTTTGGTAAGTCCTTGTACATAAGAAGTCATGAAAAATTTGCCTTTAGAGGATCGCGCAATATTTGTATGTTGGATAGTTTCTTGGGAACAACTGAGTTGAAATTTCGAGCCTTGTAACCAATGACATTTAAAGTACTGTATATTGATCGTAAACTTTGAATTCATAATCTATGTCTACGAAAGGATCCATATCTTTAAATGAAAGTTTTCAGAAATATTAACAAAATGATATAATATTGCTGATGTGATAAAATGAAATAAAGAAGCAATATAATTTAATTTATACAAAACGAATTTATAATGACTAACTAATTTACTTTTCAAACCCGCTTATCCATTGGGAGAGCGGGGGCAGCAGCTCGATGGACGATCTCCGACGCTCGCAATCTTCCTTCATCAGGCGTATTCCCAAGCCATTCGAACCCACATTCTCCATGTAGTCTAGCCACTTGCTTCCAGGCCAATCCCTTGGTCTCCTACCCACCGGTTTGAAAAATAGCAACTGCCTAGGAAAACCTGTTTGTGGGATCCGTATCATAAATAGCAATTGCCTTGCAGCATTCGTAACATGTGGTCATACCAACGCAACTGATACCTCTTATTGCCTTGCTGTCAATATCTAATAGGGCAATACCTGCCATACATCTTAGGAATCTCATTTCGGCCGTTTGCACAGATGAGATTCACGATCCTAGGTGAGAATTGGGACAAAGATAGATTTGACAATTCGAGCCATATGGCACGCAGCGTTATTGTCATGTATTTAAATATGATGCAAGAAAACAAACCTCTTGTCCACAAAAGTTTAATGGGCGAATACGTATTTCGATGTCTTTGAGATCATTATTCAATGCAAAATAGGGAAATTCGACAATCGACAATCGAACAGCGCAGGGAAAAAACAAACGAGTGGTCCGGAAGCAATGCTTCCACTACCATACTCGTCCAAGTAGTATCCAAGGGAAGTACGCTGAATTAGGAAATAAGCCAGATGAACCTTGTTAAGTCATCCAGAGCATAAAGAGGAGTCCTTTCCTATTAGGACAGTGAAGCAGATTGTTGATTGACGAGGGACACGAAGGAGCTAGGAGATCCAGTAGTCTGGAAAAATAGCCTTTTGGATGTCTTCGAAGTTGACGTCCTGGAGATGACGAGGCCTGCGATGCCTGAGTAAACTTCGAAAAGTGAGCGGGTGATCCAGAATATCTGCAACCAGAGGATTTGGGTGGTCCTTGATCTTCGGAAGAAGCTTCTTCAACGACTCCTGTACGTAGTTTCCAATAGGAGGAATATCAAAATCTTCGGCAATGGAAGTGTTTGTTGCAACTCTCCTGTCAAGTTGGGCGATGGTCCTCAGGGTAATGTTTTGGAAAGTTTGCAGGTTCTTCCATCTGGACTTGCATATTGTGGCCCAGGCAGGCATACCATATAACAGAATGGTCCGGATTACCATTTTATATAGCAAAAGTTTGCTATCTAATCCAAGAGCACTATTTCGCCCCAGGAGGGCGATCAGGCTGAACTTTGCCTTCTTAGCCTTATTGATAGCATAGGAGACGTGGTCACCCCAATTTAGCTTGGCATCTATCACCACTCCGAGGTATTTGTAATTCTTCACCCATTCGAGCTCTCTACCCAAAAGAAGGAGAGGCTTCGGGGGTTTCCGAAGTTTCTTGGTAACAAACATAGCTTTGCACTTGTCGACGTTTAGTTTGAGTCTCCACTTAGCAAACCATTTCTCGCACTGATGTAAGGCATTTTGTAACCGAGATGTGACGTGAGCGGGATTGCGGTCGGTAGTCATGATGGCTGCGTCGTCAGCAAACAGATATAGCTCACACTTAGTAAAGATTGGGAAGTCGTGGATGAAGAAGTTAAACAATGCAGGTCCCAGGACAGAGCCTTGGGGAACACCAGCATTGACGTCACAAGGGCTTGACATCGAGTAGCCAACCTTAACACGAAATTTCCTGTTCGTCAGAAAGGAACTGATCAAAGCAATCAGATCGTCAGGGAAACCACAAGTAATCATCTTGAATATGAGTCCGTTATGCCAAACTTGATCAAAAGCTTTCCGGACATCCAAGAAGACAAGACCACCGTACTTTGCACAATTTAGAGGAGTGTTTAGATCTGCAACAAGCCTCCAGATCTGAAGTTGGCAGGAGTGTCCAGGTCGAAAACCAAATTGCTCCTCACGAACAAGATTTTTGGCCACACAGAAAGCATTAAATCTCCTTAGGATGACGCGTTCAAAGACTTTGGACAACATAGGTAGTAAACTTATGGGTCTGTAACTGGCAGCAAGAGCAGGGTTAAGACCTGGCTTTTGAATGGTAACGATGACGGATTCTTTCCACTGGTCGGGGAAGTAACCAAGTTTCCAGCAGTCATTTATGGCTTTGGTAATAGTTGAGACAATATTAGGAGGCAAGTTCTTCAGAGCACTATTGGTGATGGAATCAATACCTGCTGCTTTTTTGATTTTAAGTCGCTTTATGATATCGGAGATTTCATGAATACTAATGACATCCTCAGGGGTAGGAACACGATGGATGCACTGGTAAGCGATACAGCCATTGTTCACAAGCTGAGTGTTTGAGAGACTGTCCAGGTTGGTCCCAGTAGGCGTGGTAAATTGGATCTTCAGGGAATCCGCAATCAGTTGAGCCTTTTCCCCATCACTGGTGACGAAGTTGCCATTGTCTGCAAGCAGCGGCGGCAATTGGATGGGCCTGTTACCCTTCAAGGCCCTTACAGTACCCCAGAGTGAGTTGTCCTGGACAGACAAAGATTTCAGTTTTCCACTCCACCTTTGTGCTCGTAGAAGTTTAACCTCTTCCTGGACCTTGCGAGAAAGCCTGTTGTACTTCTTCTTGAAAAAGAGTAGTCGCTTGCGCTGCCATAGTCTTCTATAGGAATTCCTTTCAAGAATGAGTCGTCTGATGTAGGGAGGGAGGTCGAGGTGCTCGGGGCGCTTCCTATCAGTAGTTGAGGTACTTGAAGTAGTAGCATCATTTATAGCACGAGTGATAGCTCTGATATTTTCGTTGATGTCCCCGTTATCAATAACTTCCCTGTATGGAATGCTATTTTCTCGAAGAATATCCTTAAACAGCTTCCAGTCTTGCTTGGAGCGCAGCCCTAGCTTCACATCGATGTTTAGGCCCTCGAAGATAAGCATGACCGGTCGGTGGTCAGAGGTTAAATCGTCCACCGTAAAGATATTATACGGCTTGAGGAAACCCTTAAGAACAGCAATGTCCAGCACGTCACTAACCGGCGAGTGGTCACAATAATATGTGTCATCAAGAGGACCAGCAACGAAGGTATCACTCTCGTTCACAGTGTATCCATGCAAGATATTGCCGTTTTGATTAGAGCATTTAGAATTCCATGCAGGGTGCTTGGCGTTCAAGTCACCCGCCATAATAACTGGAATGGGCCCAGACAGCAGCTCATCAAGCTCGCACAAACTAAGCTTGTGCTTAGGCGAATTATATAAGGAGGTGAACTTAATTTCGCCTGCGTCAGCATCGTTTATGATTAGGGAAATTGCTTCCATCCCTGCGTAACTTGGAGTGGCTATCTCGCGATGGTCAATGCCGTCCTTGACAATGATCGCTGCTCCACCAAACGCTTTACTAGCATTATTACCCAGAGGCCGATCCTTGCGATAGACATGAAAACCAGGCAAAGAGAAAATTTGAGATGACTTCAAGTGTGTCTCGCACACGAAGGCGATGTCGACATCCCATTTTATAAGGAAGTTGTAAAATTCGATGCGCTTTCGATGGATTCCTCTTGCATTCCATATGTTGCAACGAAGTTTCCCGTGGGTGATCTTTCTGTAAGGGCGTCTGTCCATAGTCAGTTTTTGTTTTCGTGGGATGCAACCTGTGGCACTACTTTGCCACTGTCTTTGTAGATATTTAGCAAGTTCCCTAGACACCTATATATACTGCGCAACTGGTTATTATCAATGACACTTGTATCAGCAGAGTTGGATGCGACCGAAGCATAGGTTTTGCCCTCTACCACTTTTGTGCTTTTGAGCCTTCTTGCTTGAGGATATTTAGGGCACTTGGTATAACTTGATGTGTGCTGACCATCACATCGGACACATTTAGGGGGGTCTTTACCCTTAACATTGGTACAGTCCCTCGACTGGTGGTTGCCAGCGCACTTATTGCATCGAGGTGCCTCGGTACAACCTTGAGAGACGTGACCAAAACGCAAACAGTTGTAGCACTGCAAGGGCCTTTTGTTACCTTTAAATAGTTCCACAATAATTGCTAGAGGACCGATACGTTTTAATCCTAAGAAGGACTTGTTATGTTCATTATTCTGTAAGATAACCAAAACCATTGGCATTTGAACTGCACCATTAGCTTTTTTAAGTCTGATTGTTTTTTCCGGAAAATAGTTAGCCTTCCTGAGGTCGTCGCCAAAGTCTTCCAGATCATACGTTATATCGACATTTCGGACAACGTATTTCAGCATTTTTTCAGACTTTAATTGGTGATGCTGAATTTTCAGAATATCATTGTTTTTGACTCCAGACACCAGAATCTTATGAGTCTCTTCGTCGTGGCACTTAATTTTAATTGTGTCTTTTCTACCAGTGTGCGCGGTGATTTTGTCTAGGGACACATGCTTTTTGACCTCTTCCAGAATCTCCTTGATTGGCTTCCCATGGTGACGAATTATTATCGGAGGAACATATACGTTTCCTTCACTATGATTAGCGTGGACAGATTTCTTGTTTTTTTCACGAAAAATAACAGCAGCTACATCACTGATGGGCGCTTCACTGGAGATATTATCCACACGCATGCCTTTTCTAGATTTTTTGTTTAGAACAGGTTTCCAGTCGCTGACTTCCTTAGTTAGATCGTCATTTAGCTTTCGCTTATTCCTAATTTTCTCCATTTGCAAAGATTCTGCACATTCAAGCATTGGGTCGTCAATGACATCCGAGGGTTCAGTGTCGTCCACAATCATGGACGCATTTGAATAACATGTATTGAGGGAGTTCATCATTTCTCTGATAGTGTGTTCAAGCCTAGTAAGCCCACTTGCTGCTTCATTACGGGCACTCGTAATCTCCGACTTAAGTCCATCAATTTTAGTATCCAAATTACTAATATTCTTGGCCAGCGTTTCCACCTTGCGTTCAAGGTCTACATATTTGTTGTTGAAAACCGCACGTAAAGCCTCTAGTTGTTCGTTGATTACAATATCGAAAGCATAAAATCTAGCATCCTTGCACGCATCTTTATAAGCTTGATTACAAGGCAACTCTTTACCATCCGTGTACTTAACTATAATGGTAGCAGATTTCGACACATCGCCTGACGTCGCCATGAAGCAGGTGTGGTGCTGGGTTTTGCCGTCCTTAGAAGGACGCACCTACTCAGAACGAGTCAGTTAAAGACTTAATAAAAAGTCCTACCTTTTAAGTCCTGTTGGAGATTCCACCGACGCACTTTCACTAGTACCAGGATTAGCGAGTAGCACTTGGCCTCAAATTCACGATCGGAAATCCGAGAAGTAGCACATCCACGAAATATGAGCACATCCACGAAATATCGAACGAATATCTCTGTAGTTTCACCAGAAAGGGGCCATTCAATGAAATAGGGAAATTAACAAAACAAGCTATTTATAAGAAAAAGAGGGCCCGTTGACTCTCTCCAAAAGGACCAATCAACGAACTAGTCGAACGTCCAATGAGAGAGTCAATCGACACCTCGTACAAAACAAAATAAAAACGCGGACCTGAGATACAACCAGAAAAAACGTAATACAGATTCCAGACAACTGGCAAGAGTTATATAATAGAAAAAGTTTATACACAATCCAAATTATACAAAACAAAAATTACCAAAGTATACGATTCTTAAAACCGAAATTTACCAATACAGATTCAAACAATTGGCAAAAGTTATACAATGAAAAAGGTTTACAAAATCCAAATTATATACAACTAAAATTCCAAACTATACAATCTAAAAACTGTATTTAATAACAAAATACAGCAAGAAAACAAAATTAAAATTAATACATGGAAACAACCAAAAAAAGTGAAAGGAAAAACTATTAAGAAATCTTAAGCAAATTTAATGAAATAGAATCGCCGAGGGGACCTGGGTCATTGTTCAGCAGTATTCCGGGGTCCTTTTTCCCGATTTCAAGGTCTTGTATGCGTCCAATCAGTTCCTTACGGACCAAGTAAACGGCAATCCTTTAACAAAACGTCGTGGCCCGTCTCAAGCATGTGCTTGGCGACCGCGGATCTCTCAGGACGGCTAAATCTGGGGGACCGTATGTTCCTTAAACCTGGTTTTTATGTAGTGGCACGTGGCTCCTCGATAGATCTTGGGACACTGACTGCAACCTATCTCATAATTCCCGCCTGCGACAATAGTGGGGTTTTGTCCTTAGGGTTTCCGAGAAGGTTCTTGAAAGTATTAGGATTTTTGTATGCAATGGATAGCTGTGCTTCCTTAAAGATTGCCTGTAAGTTGACGTTGAGCCCGCTATTATAGGAAATGGGCAATCTGAATTTGGGATCCTCGTTGCTGCTGAGTTTTATGGAATCTCTAACTAATATAACAAAACTTCTTCTCCTGACCAGATCTTTAACCAAGTCAGAACTGTAGCCATTGACGACTGCTATATTTTGGATGCGTGCGATTTCGGCATCAAACCTACCCTTAGACAAGGGGATGTTTAAAGCTCGATCCACTAAAAAGAAACCAATTTTTGGCTCCAGCAATGGTTGGAAGACTTTGTATATACACGTCGGTGAGTGTAGGTTTCCGATAAATAACGAATTCCAACCTACTGCCTGTCCGTATGATTTTCAAGTCGAGGAAAGGAAGCATGCCCTCCTTCTCCCTTTCCACGGTAAACTGAATGGTCGGGTAGTGATTATTGAGGTAATCCTGGAAAATCTGCAGGTCAACCTTGTTAGTATCGATGATCGCAAAAACATCATCTACTTATCGATACCACACCTCGGAAAAGTATGAACCGGAGGAACTAAGTTTTGCCTCAAACTTTCTCATAAAGATTTCCGACAGTACAGTATAGGGCTTAAGCAACTCCCTATAGGAATTCCAGCAGATATGTGGTAAAATTCACCTTTAAACTAGAAATAATTGTTGTTAACGCAGAGTTTACAAAGACTAGTTATTTCTGAAATCACCGATCGATCTTGTTCGATCACAAAGACTAGTTCGATCTTGTTGTCTATCAGGACAGAATGCAACAACTCAAGAGTATCTTGACTTGGCAAGTTTGGAAATAAAGAGGTGACGTCGAAGGAAACCAAAATGCAACTATCGGAAACGTTAACGTTCTTCAATTTATCCACAAGGTCGACACTATTTTTGACCTTATTTATCCTTCAACGGCCCCTCTTTTTCTTATAGATAGCTTGCTTGGTTAATTTCCCTATTTTGCGTTGAACAATGATCTCAAAGAGATCGAAATACGTATTCGTGGACAAGAGGTTTGTTTTCTTGCATCATGTCTTTATTCCCACGTCTCACCTATTTAAATAGCAGGGTGAACTAGTTGTGACCGAGAAAGGGTAGGAGACGAATTGACTATCAAAAATCAATTTAATAGTAATAAAAGAAATGATTGGTATACATAATTGAAAAACATTAAGTTTGAATTGTCCTCTGCGATGGGAATTGTAGTTCCTTCCTCCTGCTCAACACCTTCGTCATGGACTGTCAGGGAATCTTCGTCGCTGTCCTTTGTCGCACTTTTTGGAAATGAGGGGGCTAATTCAAAAGCCACAGCATCAATCCAAAGGTCATTAATCAAGATTAAATTATTACTGTGCGAATAAATAGACAGGTACTCAAAGTCATTACTGTCATCTTCACTATTTGAAGACGAAATCCGTTGAATATTACATTTGATATTTTTGCTTCTATTAGTTAGCGGAGAGCTCTTGGAGGAACGGGTTTCCACGTTGTGGATGGCGGCGTGGCATCTGGGACGAGACATAGATAGCGAATTCGGCCTCCTTCTACTATTGAAAAAAAAGACGTGTATCAAAATTGCCAGTATCATACGCACTGCAATGTTCATGTCCTTTATTCTGCTTGGCGGCCTTTTTCTCCCCGTCCGTATTTGTCCTTTGTAAATTCATACCACGACGGTTGCTGTCTTTCTCGGGATTTCCTCTGTTGCGCTTATTGCTTCCATCCCGCTTGTTCCTTGGCTCTCGAAAGAATGGCAGTTTTTCATCTCTCGGAATCTTTTTCCTCTCTAATCGTTATCCGCCTTCTCCCTTCTCTTTTACATTGTTCCTTTCTGTCTTTATTAGCATGTCTTTCTTCTCCGCCAATCGAGAGGCTTTGTGGCCTCACCTCTCGGTCCGAACGATATCTCTTCGCGGGGGAGTACCGATGGGCATACTGCCGGTTTTTTCTTTCTTGGATCGATGCCAATTCACGTGATTTTCCGATCGCTTGCTTAAGGTGAGGTGACAGTAATCCTGCTGGAAGAAGACCTGTACATCGCTGAATAGTGTATGGAAATGCCTCATCAGCAAATTTCTGCTTTTTTTTTACACCTTTCTCGTGAAATATTATTCGCGGAAGCGAAACTGGAGGTGCAAGCTGGAACAAGCATGGACAACTACTAATATTCAAGTCGGCGTAGGCTGTTTAACCTAAATTACATCTAGTTGTAATTAGTATCAATACTTCTAAAGTCACGGTTTATCACGCAGAAATAGTAATTTAATTATATTTTCTTAAAAATAACTGTATAATTTTTTTAAAAATTTAAAATATTTCTATCCTAGTCCAACGCGGGACGCAGTTTGCCCATGCCAATTTGCTACACTACAAATCCTCTTTAATTTTATTAATTTTATTTTATGAATTTATTATCATTAATAATATACCAAGTTTTGAACGATTTTGACCACTGGTTTTTAGAATATGCGGAATTCTTGCATATGGAAGGTCAAAAATTAACAGATTTTGAATTAGTACGAGAAGAAATTCAGAATGAAACTGACCGGTTGACTGGAACAGGAAAAGGGATTTCCAGAGTTCCTATCAATCTTCGAATATATTCACCTAACGGTATTCATTAATTTTAACTTATTCAAAATCAATTTATTTTTGCATCCAAAAAACATTATCTTAATGAGAAGAAGGGTCTATGATCAATTTATTATGGATTTCTTTGGAATAGTACTGGATCTGACTTTGGTAGATTTGCCTGGTATGACTCGTGTACCAGTGGGCGACCAACCTCCCGATATAGAAGATCAAATAAGAAACATGATTTTGGAGTATATTGGCAATGACAGCACAATGATACTCGCAGTCTCTCCGGCCAACCAAGATATTGCTAACAGTGATGCCCTTAAACTGGGTCGCCTCGTGGACCCCGAAGGTAACGTCTGTGTTCAAAAAATGTCATGTTTGCATATGATTAACGTTTGATTTATAAAAAATTGTTATTAAATAAGTATATAAATTAATCAAGGATTCATAATCGAATTTTAAAATAACTCTTTAGAAGATTTAAATACGAAAGTAATGGGAACACAGAGCTTTTCACAAAATAAAATATTAAAAAAGTACATTTTTCAGGGGAACGAACAATTGGTGTATTGACAAAACTAGATCTCATGGACAGAGGAACAGATGCTAAGGACATTCTTGAAAATAATGTGTATCGATTACAAAGAGGTATGTTATTTAAGAGATAACTGTTGGAAAGCTCTTGGACTGTAACTGTTGTGATTGCCTCAGTCAAAAAAAAGATGAGTGTATTGTTTTTACTCGGGTGGTGTTTTTCCGACTACGTAATGCGAATGCGACTGCAATCGCGACGATGGATGTCAAAACTGAGCAATGCGTCTGTCTTATGTTCAGAGTGAAGCTCGATAATTCTTCGACCGAAACTCATATTCGAGGACCGTCGCCTAGCAATCCATGACCTCGCAGACAGAAGAGAATCTTTAACGAGAGGATTCCATTTTGACGTAGAACGGCAAATTGTTCCTCACCAAATCGTGTTTGCCGGATCTATCCTCCTGTGATTTTTCTTTGTTCCCCTAATTGAAATTGACACTGAAGGGGAACAGCGCGCCACGCAAGACATCCAAAGAGAATTGCAAGCGGTACTTGACAGTATTCAGAAAAACGACCGCGTTTCTGAGGCTAAGAAAACATATGGGATTTCTGTATACGCTTCCAAGGAAATATAGTATGTCGAAGAAGATGGCAATCAACATTGAATAATTTAATCCAACATTTCATCTTTCATCCAGTTCGGAACTTACCGATAGTATCTCTTATTCTTCCTATTATGTTTTAATAAAAGAACCTCTATTATACTTGAAATAGGAGATATTTTAACTTTGTATTGGGTTGTTAACAATCTTTATATTTAAAAGAGTAAAGAATACTAAGCCAAACTTTGTGTGCTTCCGACTGCCCAACATAACTAACCAGAGCAATAACTAAAATATAGTTCCTAAAACGAATGCGGAAAAGATGAAAATCGTTTTAAAACCAGCATATACTCTATGGAAAATAATTACACTTGTTTTTTATTTAATTTCTATTTTTAATATTTTAACAATCAATATTAATATTAAATTGAGAAACTCGTTTCCATGCTATTTTTTGAATGGTGCAAAATTTTCTCATAATATTTCTTCTTTTGATCATTCTGATGCATACATCTTCAGTTCCATGAGGTCCTATGGAAACAACGAACCTCTAATATTTAAGTTCCCTTTAATATTAGATAACGTAGAAGCAATCTTAGGATGACATTATTATTTAATGTCTTGGGGCATTCATACATCATGAACTATGAGATGTTGAAAAATGTCTAGAGTATAAAGCTTCGAAATAAATGATGCATTATGAAGCAAGAGCCAAAACACAGATAAGGCACGCGTGACATTCTTTCTACACATGATCCAGTTAAACAAAGTAGCACAATCAAATTCTCGTAATAGGCTAATCAATACATAAATGAGAAATTGCTGTTTATAATGCTTTGATATAATGCTTCAGGAAACTCTCGGCGCGTTCTTGATGATTCCTATTAAATGGCAAACTTGCATTGGCTAATGATCACAATATTTAGAAATTTAAAAATTTTGATAGTATTAGAGCTGATTTTTATAAAAGTTTTACTACTTCATATTTTGGAGTAATTTGTTTTTCATATTTAAAAAACACATATAATTTTAATTTACAAATTTTATTCTTTTGTAATCTCAGTATTAATTAATTATCGATACGTTTTAATGTTAGGTTTCATTGGTCTTATCAATCGATCCCAGCAAGATATCGATACCAGAAAAAACATTAAAGATGCTCAGAAAGATGAAATGGAATATTTCTATTCTCATGAATCATACAGGTACCATAATTGTTTTCTGTTTTACGAAAGATGTCTTTATTATTACTATTCATATTTCCTCATTGTTATTTAAAACAGAGATTCGAGTATAATGAGGAACCTCGAAGTTTTGTAGCGCTGAGATGAGAAAGTTATTGGGCATTAAAAGGCATTTGCTCGTCTCTCTCTTATCTGAGTCACTCATAACTCTAACATATTGAACAAGATGTTGGAAGTTCCTTTATTTAATAAATTGCATTTACTTGGATATACTCGTACGTTAAATCTCCTGCGGTTTTGATTATTGGCAGTATGAATAAGATTACGTTGTTCATCCAGAATACAATCTTATACTGATAGAAATATATTTGAATAAAGTTTCAAATTAAACATTATGTCTCACACACTAATATCATGAATGAATTTTAAAGTTTAACTCCCATTTGGAAGACTTTGTTCGGCAAGGTTTTAATTTATATTTGATTCTAGGGATATAGCAGATCGAATGGGTTCTAAATATTTACAATATATTCTAAATAAAGAATTATCAGACCACATACGCAAAAAACTTCCCAAATTAAGTGGGAATATCAAGAAAAGGCACGCTGCAGTCAAGGCAGAGTTAATAAAAATGAATGCTTTCAACGAAGGATCTGATAATTGGAGACATGCGCAGCTTATAAAGTAAGTGTAAAATTATATCTCAATACTTTAACTATTATTCAGTTCAATTTGATTATGTATCTACATAAAATTTGGTTTATAAAATTCCGTTTGTCATCAAAAGTTATAAGTTTGTCAGCGACATACGATATTTTTCAAAGTTATAAGTTTTTCAGCTAATTAATTTCTTTTTCAAATTTTCAAATTAAAAAAGCTCGCTCATTTTTCGCTGTCAAAAAACTAAATTGTGATTATCTCAAAGTAAGTTCTAAATAGTCTCTTGCAATTCATTATTTTAGGTTGTTCAAAGAAGCACCTTATAATGATTTACCTCCCTAATTGTCTCTTGATTTCGTTGTGCACAATTGGTTAACAACTGTTATAAATGAATTTCGCAGCCGCATTGGCATCGGGGAATTACCATTATGTTTAAGTCCCAGCCATTGGTATCGGAATATCAACAAATTGCTCTACGTTTCTTTAATAATCATCCTGGTACCATTGCCTTTTGACCCTTAAAATCAACAAAATTCAGGACGCACAACTTTAGTTCTTCCTGAATATCTATTAAAAAGCCAGTTTAATCGTTCTAGCAGTTTTGAAGGAACTCCTCCACAAAATGACAGAGCAACATGCTGTAGCATTTTAGGATTACAGAGTGAGCCATTTAACTTGATAATTTCGAAAATAAATAATTTTAGAGAGAAAATGTTTTAGACAAAACTGTACATTTTGGAGAGAAGAATACAGCAGTGCTAATTATTGATTTGACTTTTAAATTCATTTGAAGGCCAACCTTAATTTTGGAATAGGAACTTACATACTTTTTTTAAAGATTTCAATCCTCTGCTAAAACGTAATAAATTTTCTCCAAATATTTTTTTTTTTATTCAATAGTATTCGAACATTAAAAAATTTTAACACTAACATCGGTATGCCAAAATATCTCAAAAATAACGCATTAAACGTACACGAGCCCTTATTACTATTGTAATACAACTATGGCATGTGAACTATAGCAACATCGGGGATGTGATATATCATTCGATCGGTAATTATGAGAAAGGAAAGAAGATCGAGCCTTTTTATATTTTTTAAAAACTACGTTTGAGAAAATCAATTTTTAATAAATAAATAAAAAATGGAGGAGGGAGGGGTTAAAAAGTGCAAATAAGTGAACTCAGGGCTTCCGCTACTTTCCTACACGCTCCTCAGGGGGGGGGGGGTTAATTTCTTGTTATATTTAGAATGCAATCTTCAAATAAAGTATAAACCCTTAATAAACTTGAGATATCTTTGCCGTTTTCAAGTCACTCCATTAACCGGATGTTACCATTTAAGTTACAGTAGAATGGTGGCGTCACTTAATCTAATCAAACAAAGATATTAGTTGAAAAAATGGAGGGAAAAATTCTGCGACCTGGGCTCGAACAAGGAACCTCAAAATTTTACCTTCCATTTTTTAAAATATTATCGTTGCCTGATGTTTGAAGAATTAGCTCTAGTTTATATTCTTTATTTCTTAATGGGTCATTCCACGTCAATTCAGGCAGAAATTTTATATTTTTGGAACTGACCCCTCTATAGTTAATTAAATTTGGTATATACAATTGCCCTAGGGAGTTGGTAATGAATGCCAAATATTATTAATTTTTTTTTCATTTTTATGGTAGTTACGGACATTTAAAATTTTCGAAGCTTGAGTGGGGGCTTTATCTATGAACTACTGTAATTTCGGTTGTATTTTACTTAGAAAGATGTGATTGATGACATAAGAAAGCGCTTTAACTGCAGATTCTATATGAAATTTTAGAAATTATATTACGCATGCGCAAATATTTGAATTTAATAAAAA
Organism: Rhysida immarginata; assembly: GCA_023313115.1. Classification (NCBI taxonomy): domain Eukaryota; kingdom Metazoa; phylum Arthropoda; class Chilopoda; order Scolopendromorpha; family Scolopendridae; genus Rhysida; species Rhysida immarginata. The sequence continues at coordinate 230,171 of JAHWFO010008967.1, forward strand.
TGTTTTATTTATGCAAATTTCTCAAAAGGTGGGTATTCTTTTTTCGTTAAAAATTATTAATATCTTACACATACTTTCATAAAAACAATACATAAAATTCAAAACTGTGTTTTGCTCCGTTTTGAAGATATTAATTTTTAAAGTTCGAGTTTCAAACCACAATACATCCGTTTGTATATTGCAGTTCTTCAGATGGACAAGGCATCCTAAGAAATATAAATTTTGTGGTAATATCCGATTGTCTTAAGCATTCTACAGCTGTTTTTATTCCTTTCAGTGTGAACTCATTAAGTTTTTAAAAGAAAATTCAATAAATGTAGAGAAGATACGAGGGTTGATCGAAAAGTAATGCCTCCATGGCTGTAACTTTCATATTTGTTAACCGATTTTCAAAATTCTTTTTGTATCTGATACTTACATTTGTCCTCTATGTAATGCACTATTCACTTTTCGACATTATCCCCATCCCTTTCCATGCACTGCACCAAAGTGTGACCACTCGGGTGAACCCGTCGGAGAGGAAGTCCGGGGTTGTTGTCGACACCAGGATTGAATGGCAGCTTTGGACCATCTTCTGCAGCACGATAACGCTCGCCCGTAACAATCGCCACACACAAGAGGTGTTGCAGCGTCTACAGTTCAAAGATGAAAAACTGCAGTTCAAAGATAAAAGATCTTGAACCTTGCGACTTTCATCATCTCCCAAAGAAGAAAAAAGCACCTTAAGAGACATTCAATCCCTGATAACGAGATAAAAGAGCAGTTGCGTGTTGTGAAACGCTCTGCTCAGTATGGCTGGTGAGATTTACTGAACTTCAGTTGTGATTTCCTCATTCAGCTCAGACAAAATGTGCTGATTGTGTGCATACACTTTACCTTTCAAGGCATCCCAAAGGAAGAAATCGAGAGGTGAGTGGTCCGGCCAAAATTTGAAATGTCCGTAACTTTCATAAAAATGAAAAAAAAATTAATAATATTTGGCATTCATTACCAACTCTCTAAGGCAATTGTATATACCAAATTTCATTAAAATCCGAGAGGTCAGTGCCAATGCCTGCCTGAATTGACGTGGAATGACCCTAATCTAAGCAAAGCAAATATTTCAGTGTGACAATATAGGTCATTTATTTTGAATGAAATTATGGTTTATTTGTACGCTTTTTGTTATAACATTACTCTGTAATATAAGACATTTCACATTAAAAGAGTTTTATCATAATACAAGTAACATGAAGTAAATTCATTTCTAAAGTAATATATCATGCATTTATATTATCAGGTTGATGCAAAATTTCTATGATGATCTTAAAACAGACTTAGAAGGTTATTCTATAAAAGTCGGAGGAGAGAAATTGAATACTGGTGCCAAGATCAACGCGTGTTTCTATAAAGACATTTATAGCATATTACGACAGGTAATTTATTAACAGGAAGCAAAATATTAATAATTGATGTAAGGATCCTTGCCTATTAGTAAGGTATACCCGCTTACATACAATTATTTCGACATTTTGTGAAATGTCAAATGTAGAAAAAAAAAAAATACAGAGAAAATATTCGCCTTTTTTTTTAATAGGAAAGCTATACGCAGATAATAAAATTTCTAGAAGTATATAGCAGGTGTTGATTTTAAGCATGTTGTTTATATACGTTTCCGTATAGCCAATTTTCGACCCAGTGAAATTCTGTTTAGGTAACGATCTTCAGATTGTTGAATTAATATGTCAATTTAACAATGCCATATAAATTGAGGATTTGAGGGACTAATATCAGTGTGAATAAACGGTGTGGACAATTTTTTTAAAATTTGCTATAATTGTAAACATTTGTTTTTTTAGCATTCTTTAAACTTAAAATGTTTTATGGAGCATAATATCGAGCATACCTTACTTTTAGGTCAGTTTTTTGTTATTTTATGTGAAATTAGTGGTTTGTAACCTCTATATTCTTCTATATACAGGATGCCTCAAACAGGGACAAAATTCTACAGAGGGTAGAGGATTGAAAACTGAGTAGTTTGAGATTAGGAAACTAATGGTCGGAAATGCATATATTAGACACCACAAGTTCTTAAACAAGTAATACGTTTGAGGGATGTTTCTTGAAGAACAATTTATTTTTCCATAATGAACTTACACCTCATAGCACCAACATAGCAACAACTTACAACTCAGAGCAAGTGTTCACAATGGCACAGCCTACTATATAGGTAACAGCCTGTTTAATCTACACGATTTCCATTGAAATCTTAGGACCGCCTTAGTTCTACGACTTCTCACGTGAGGGCGCTTTTAGTGAGGGAAAACCTTGGTAACAACTGAGTTTACTTATGCACAGAGCTACAGCTGATCAAGTCTTTTTAAGTGTCAAAATGAAACAATATTCCTAGATATTAATTAATATGCACCATTAACAAGCCAAAGAATATTACTTTTCAAAAAAAAAAATGCGACATGTTATAAAAATTTTTTTTAAACAATTATATAAGATTAAATATATATATATAAGAATAAATATAAGATTAAGTACTAAATAAGATTAATATATAAGATTAAATATATATAAAAGGTTACATATATATGTAAATATGCAGCCTGTTTGTAAGCTAACCAGTAGAAAACAACAGAATGGTAGCAGTGCTAAAAAGGCTTTCTTCACCCTAAAGCTCTAGAGGCTTTCTTCCCCTCTAGAGCTTTACTTCACCCTACTTAAAAGCGCCCTCCTCCTTTACTGCGGTGAAACTTGGAAACTGTCGATTGAACAGTCTGTGACAATGGCGACCACCATTCTGAATATCTGCAAATTACAATGGCGCATGAAATTTTGTCGCACCATCTCAAATATCCCTGATGTCTATTGTTGCACATGTTGATATCTCGGAATTGGTAAAGAACCTGAGATGAACAGAAAATTTTTCGCCCAGCCATTTAATTCGCACCTTACAAAAGGATTAACGAGAATTATTCGTAACTTCGGACTAGAAATCGCCTACAAAAGTAGTCGTAATTAAAAAAGTTTGTTGGGCGGTGTTAAAGACCATCTTAAGATTCATCTGAAATTTAAGAGCGAAATTGCGGTTCATGTAACCCTACCTATTTAGGCCGAAGTAAAAGAAAAATTAAGACTGATTGATTTATAGCATAATATTCTGAACACAACAATAAGGATTTAAAATAAAGTTCAATAAATGCAATGCTGAGAATCGTATACACCAGGTGAATACGGGAGTATGTTCCGGTATCTGACATTCCATACCATTATTGTTTTAGATAACTCATTGTCAGTGTAGAAAAATCAAATTCAGTTCATCCTCTAAGCTTTTCGAGTGCTAACTGTGCTCTTCTTTAGGAACCACGTGGGTATAAGTGACGTAATAGTTGGCGTATGAAGAACATGAAACAAATATAAAGAAAACGAAAATATGAATAAAATTTGAATTTTGAGGTTAAATGTCCAATTGAAAATTAATTTCGAAATAGGGCCTAAAGAAGTTCTTTGATGCATAATCATCTATACTGATATGTTGTGTTTAATTAAAGTCAATAAATGCAATGTTGAGAATCGTATATGCCTACACCAAATGAAATTAAACACAACGTAGTAGTGTAAAAAATTAAGACAAGACTTAAAGAGCATTCCGCTTGCATGAAAAACGGCTTATTCTCGACACTGATCATAAATCCAGCCCGGATATCTGCCAAATTCTACATTTCGTCAATGACCCAAAAATACTGATTTCCTTGAATCTCTGAAAATTTTCAGAAGATTACCAAACGAACTCATGAACTCTGACAGGTCACTGAAACTTTCAGAATGCAGCTCTTATTAAAATTTATGAAATAATTTTGTATTTTTTCCTTCTATTATTGCATTTCTTTGATTTTTCTATATTTTGATTGTTTTTTGCTATTTTACTGGTTTCCTTTTCTTTACGTCAACTGGCTTAAACTCTGTATAAATTACTAGTACTTGCACTCTCTGTATCTTCTTCATATGTTGAAGAAGGCAGTTTGGTTGCTGAAATGTATATTAATGGTGATTAAAATTTTCTTGTGGATTTGCGTCTTGTTTTCTCTGGACTTTTATTGATGTCAGAACTCACAGAATTTAAGGTTTCCTTTTTATATGCTTTTAAGTATGCTACAAGTTGTTTACTATGAAAACGAAAGTGCCTTATAAAAACGTTCCTCTAAAACGTATTACTCGTTCAAGATCTTGTGGTGCCTGAAATATGCATTTCAAACTATTGGTTCCCTATCTCAAAATACTCAATTCACAGTCCTCTTATCTTTAGAATTTTGACCCTAATGTTTGAGACACCCTGTACATATGTTTATAAGAAAGAGTATAAAACACCAATGCGCATAAAATGAAATAGTGATGCGTTCGATTATGAACCTCAGAATATATCCGCCAGCTTATTGGTATACATATACAAATAATAGTTACAGTATTCTGATACTGTACAGTTTTATTGTGACCGGTTTGTGGGTCCATGCTTTCATGCTGTTTCTGCCAAATTCTCACTCTGCCATCCGCAACTTTAAACACGATTCATGGGACCATATGACTTTTTCCAATGCTCGATTGTCCAATCCTAATGTTCCTGTGCGAATTGGAGAACTTTTATCTTGTTCGAACAGGCCTTCAGCTTCCATATCCCATAAGATGCAGTCTATGGCGAACAGTGCGTTCCGAAATCATTTGAGAGGACCCCGATTAAGGACCTGAAATAATTTGATGCCTTGTTGCTCTTCTGTTGTCTTGTACCAGTCTTGCCACTATCCGTTCTGCCCGAACATTGACTAGTCCCTGACGGCCACAATTCGCACGTTCCGACCCAGTTTTTCAGCTGACAGTCCAGTCTTTAAACACTTTAACAACAGCTGCTCTTGAACATTTAAGGAATGGTGTTTGCCAATTCATTCTAGTTTCGATATTTCCAGAAATTCAATGATAAACAATCCGATATTCACAAACAGGTAACAATTTATTGAACACTATAAGACTACATACAACATTCTTCCATAACAGCTTAACACAAAGAGCGAGAACAAAGATTCAAAAGAGCAGCAGAAACCCAAAAATCCAAAAATAGGCCTAATTTTGACGTTCGCGTCTGGTCAACCCCTCTTAGATATTTGGACAAAGAATAGTTCACATAATATGCAAAACACTTAATTTCTACTTTTTTTTCTTATTTTACCTCTTTGCCCCCCTATGGCCCTCCGTAAAAAAAAAAATGCGATTTCTCACAATTTTTCCAGTATTTCGCGTGTAAAAATAGGTCTAAATTAATGAAATTTGGTACGGTTATGGTAATCAACGAGATTAACTGTCTCCATAGTTTATTTTTTGATTATCTGGATCCAATTTTCCGGTATTTTGTTTTCCAGATTTTTACTGGATTTTTTTTTGGTTTTCATAAATTAACATACAAACACGCATGTTGAAAGCTTAGTTTTTACATTGGTCATAAAATATGCATTTTGTTCCTTGATTTAAAATTTATTTCAAGTATCTTGGACTATTTTTCTATTTATTATGAACTAGCTGATATGCCCGGTTGCTCAGGCTCCTTTTTGATGAAATTTTGCAATTTCTGAATAAATACAGAATAAATGAACATTATGCTTCACCTTTTTTCTCCGGCACTGCGTCAAACTCACTCAGCTATCGACAACATTCCAAAACGAGCGAAGTCGAGTAGAACTGCTGAAGGGCCGGTCGTTGGAGAGGCCATCATTAGAGCATTTTAAAAGAATCTTTTGATTCTTCAATATCAATTTTTACTGCGTTCATTTTTTCTATATAGTCACATTCAGATATTGCAAATTTCATCAAAAAAGAGCCCGAGCAAGGCCGGATATATCAGCTAGTGAAATATAAAACCAGAATTTTCTGGGAAAACGCTTAAAAAGTTTGTATTTTCGTGGGAAATCCATAATAATTTTTATGCTTGTTATGGAAATATATCTATGCAATTTATTATATGAATATTTGATACTCTATTGTTAAACTTTAGAGTTAGTGGTTTACTTAATGAATAGCATTTACCGGGTGTTTCAAAAAAAACCGGTATATTTGAAAATTCAATAAAAACTAAACGGGCAGCGATAGAAATACACAGTTTGTAATTTCAAAGTTTGTCTGCCTGAAAATTTACTGTTGTCCCAAGCGTATTGCAACACACGGTGTATTTCTATCGCTGCCCGTTTAGTTTTTATTGATTTTTCAAATATACCGGTCATTTTTGAAACACGCAGTATATTTCATAGCATTCATTTATACGTGGTTAAAATAGACATATGGAATTACAGAAATTTCTTCTGTCTTGATTTCCTTTATATTGAATATCCTTTGGTCATATAGAGATAATAACATTGTAAGATTATTTAGGAAAATAATGGAAAATATCAAGTACATTGTAAGTTGATATACATGTAAAATATTGTTAATGCTTATAGGTGGCCTGTCCAAATGAAAAAGAACTTGAAATCATTGTTCAAAATCTTCATGGATTTCGGTTAGTTTAATATAAAGAAATGATAAAAAATAAACTGCGGTTTTAACCATTTTGTTTTTACCTTTATTTTTTTTTCTCTTACATATTCTGAAGTTTATTAAAAACTGTTCAAATTATTCTTAATATAGGCTAGTTGCGTACGATTCTTCTCTCATTTGTGCTTTCTTTGTATATAAATGCAGGAATGGAATTTTCGTTTGTGGATTGGCATTTGAAATCGTTGTTAGAAAGCTCATAGAAAAATATCGTGATCCAATCGATATTTCTGTGGATTTAATTTCTGTCCTACTTGCTTCATCCGTTATGGAATGTTCCAAGAAGGTACACTTTAAATAGGGGAGTATCATTAATGAACGAAATTAAAAATATCAAAAATTTTCTAAAACAAAAATTATCTACCCTCAAGAATCACGAAATACTAACAAGCACTTGTTACAATTTTGACTGTGTAACTCGGAAACTTCTCGTTGGAATTCAATCAAATTTTAACGGTATACACAGTCTTATGTACCCTGTTATTTCTCCAAATTTCATTAATCTAGGCTCTACGGAACCTGAGTTATTAACTTGTTGAACTTGGTGTTTGCATTTTTATTTCTGTTCATATCTCAGTTATCGTTCAAATTCGGACCCATGTTCATAGGACGTTTTGTGTTTATCTTAAACTCTATAATACCCCCTTTAAGTATTTTACATTCGATGTAAATCACCCTGTATATTAGTGAACATTTTTTATACTGACTCTACACTAAATAAGAACACTCTAATATAGTATAATAAAAATTTTCTTTATTTACTGTATCTTGAAAAAATTACATATACGTAATGTTCATTGCCTGGTGGTTTTCTTTTAAATAAATTAATGGATTTAACTTCTTCAAACCTTCATATTTAGCTATGTTAGTCACTTCGAAGAGACGCTATATGACTTGCTATACGATTCAAACGTGTTTTGATTCAAACAGGCTCCTACGATTTCAGGCTTCTCCATTTGCAATATTTAGGGGATTGGGCATATGCAAATACATTAATTTAGGGAAATTAGGGAAATACATTAATTTGATAACAATATCCAAAGTTTTGATCACAATAAATAGCGTATTTTCTAGGTATATGTAAATAATCGTTCCATACCAAGCAAAATTGATAATAACCGATTGATAACATTAACCGTGTTTATATTAAGCGGCACCCACTTTATTAAAAGGTGGAGGAGAGAACAGAAACCAATAGCATAATTTATCAGCTGGAATGTCCAATTTATTAAGGGACACAAAATTTATATAATATATTTTTAATAATAACAAGTAATTAGTAATGTTTAATTTAATTATTAACAGAGTTTAAATTTTGAATAAAATTTTTCTTGCATCCTCAATAAAAAAAATACATGTTAATTTTAGAAGCGGTGGTCACTGAAGTTTACCAAGTTTTCTTAACAGCTTTCACTCTACCAGTGAGTGGCGTCGATTACTTTCCTGGCAAAATGTTTCAAATATACAACTGTAGCAAATTTATATTTCTACTTAAATATATTTCTGATTCATGAGGGCTTTTTCCGATATCTGAGTAATCCAACTATAGCCCGACTTCTGAATTTCTTCGGATTAAAGTATGTTTTAGGGGAAATTATGTAAAATTTAATGATGTTCTTATAAATTTGGCATCCATTGGCGAATGCACATAATCGCGATCAGAAAGTGTGCCTATGGTTAATCGCGAACAGTATGGTTAATGGCTGTACTGTATGGTAAGAATAATTTTTAAAAAATATCACGGATGTTCATCTATATTTCTGATATGGTTTAACATAAGCGAACAAAAAATCGAGTTTTCAATGCAGCTGCCATTAAAGTAGTGCTTGCACAAAAGTTACATTTAACATTAAATGGGGGGATTATGTTCAAAAGTTATCATTTTTTATCTAATTTAATTTTATTTTTTTATACCGTGAACTTGCGAACTTGCTTGTTACTAATGGGTTAAACTTATTTGATTTGTTAGCTGAATGATTTTCCGAAACTTAAGGAAGTCGTAATCGAAATCATGAGTGAACGAATTAAAATTCAAGAAGATAAAACCAAAGTAAGAATTTAATGTTATATGAGCTGTAGTTAAAACCAAAGTGATTTCATATTAATGAGCTGTAGTTTAAGTTTGGCCGATTTGTTTTATTATTGAAAATATACTGAAAATTGAAAGTTTTATTGTTGAAAATTTTAAACTGATATAACTAAATAAATAAGAAAATTTGCAGATTTCTGAGAATAAGATAGAATAAATTTTTTTATGTGTTCGCCTCTCATTTGCCAAAATATGAGCGTGAATGGATAGTTCGCATTCCGTTTGGCTTAACACAATTAAATACGACTTGCGTGCCAGGGATATTAAAAAACTATGAGGTTTTCAATGGTGTTTATTATTTTTTTTATTAATGAGAAACCTCTTTATGATACCCTATACAGTGAATGGCATAACCCCCAAAGGTTTGGTCTCTGCCCCCAGCATCCAATTAGGTCCCTTACCCTCTGCCACTCTGTCCCAAATTCATTCCACTGTTTCTGACTCTACCCGTAACATCCTTCCTATCCTTAGTAACCATTGCTCCAGCATTTGCACAAGCCTCTATCAGTCTATTACCCAGAATGACTCCCTCCCCTCTCTTAATCCCCCGGATATTGATGCTCTTCATACTTTCATTTGTAAAAAGCTTGATTTTCTCTATTCCAAAAAATGTAATAAATTTCAAAGAGATCGTATTTCCTTCCCTAATAAAACCCACTTTCTATCTAATCCGTTATCCGCCTTTTTCTTGAACTCCCTGTCCAAAAACGATCCACCTCCCTCTACCAGCTCCAGCTCCTCCAGCTCCTCTACTCTTGGCACAACCGCGGTTATTAATCTATCAACCACTAAACTTTCGTCTCTCGAGATCAGAACCCTGTCCAAAGGCCTTTCCTTCTGTCCCACTCCTAATACTATTGACACTTTTGATATCATTTCCTCTGTCGATAATTTTAGCCGTGCCCTCAGGTCCCGTCTATACTTTTGCATGAATCCTTCCAATTCTACTCCCGCTACCAACTCAACCTTCCATATTCCTAGCGACTGGACCCCTCCTCATGACATCAATCCTGAACTTGAAGTTTACATCAAATCCATACAAAACGACATCCTCTCCATCACTAAAAATATTAAAAAACCTCTTCCTAACCTTACCAATAACGAATTCCTTTGTATCAAACGCCTTAGCAATAACCCTGATATAACTATTAAACCAGCTGATAAAGGGGGTGCTATTGTTGTCATGAACACCTCTGACTACATTAACGAAGCTAACAGACAACTCTCTGATATTACGTTCTACAAGAAACTAACCTCCGATCCTACTGACACGTTCAAAACCATATTTCAAAATACCCTCTCTCAGCTTGAATCCTCTTCTGAAGTTGATAACAAAACCCGCCTCTTCCTCCTTCCTAAATTCAGTTCTCCTGGTCGTTTCTACCTTCTTCCCAAGATTCATAAACCTGGCAATCCCGGCCGTCCGATCATCTCTTGTAACAACACACTCTGTGAGCCACTATCTGCGTATGTCGATCACCACATACGCCACATCCCACCCAGTCTTCCTTCCTATATCAAAGACACTAACGATTTTCTCTCCCATATCCAGCGCCTTAACGACTCTAACTACGATTTCAAGAACGTCTTCCTCTGCACGCTTGATGTCTCTTCCCTCTACACTAACATTCCTCATGATGATGGGGTTAAGGCTGTGTGCAACAGTCTTAAGGCTAACAAACCTTTTCAAGTTCCTTCTACTGACACTATCTGCCTTCTTCTTCGTACCATCCTCACCTCCAATTTCTTCACTTTTAACAATGAGTATTACATCCAGACCAGTGGCACTGCTATGGGCTCCAAAATGGCTCCCAACTATGCTAACATTTTTATGGGGGAAGTGGAAACCAAACTACTTTCCACGTCTCCCTTAAAGCCGTTGGTCTGGCTGCGATATATTGATGATATTTTCCTGATCTGGCCACACAACGAAGACTCACTCTTATCTTTTATCACCCATTCCAACTCCATCCACCCCTCCATCAAGTTTTCTCACAACTACTCTGTCAGGACAGTTTCTTTTTTGGATGTCTCTATCTCTATCACTAACAATAAATTGTCTACTAATCTCTATAAGAAGCCCACTGATCAACACCTGTACTTACACTATGACAGCTGCCATCCGCGCCATTGCAAGGATAACATCCCATTAGGTCAGTTAACTCGCATCCATAGAATATGCACTAATCAGCCTGACAAGGACTTCCATGCCAATGCCCTTACCCACTCCCTTAAAGCAAGAGGCTACCCCAAATCTGTCATACGCGCCTCTATCTATAAACATCGCAATTCTCGTAATAACAACAACCCCAAACCTTCTCCAGCCATGACAACACCTACATTAGTTCTTCCTTATCATCCAACCCTCAATAGTATTAAAAATGTCCTAAGGAAATATCAACATATTATTGATAATTCTCCTCTTCTCCACTCCATTCTACCAGAACCACCAAAAGTTTCTTTTAAACGGACAATTAATTTTAAAGATATTCTGGTCCATGCTGCTATTACCAAACCACGCACTACCACTAAGGGATGTTCTCCTTGCAATACAAAGCGTTGCGGTGTTTGTCATTTTCTTAACCCTGCCACCTCCATTTCCAGCAGTGCCTCCTCCTTTACTTTCAAGATTAACCAGAACCTGACCTGCACTTCTCACAACTTAATTTACCTGTTACATTGCAAAGTATGCCAGAAACAGTACGTTGGAGAGACAGGCAATACCATACGCTCCAGATTTGCCGGGCATAAGTTTGATATTCTTAGCAATGCTGACACCCCTGTCGCTAAACACTTTAATTCCCCTGGTCACTCTTTACAGGCCATCAGCATTTATATTCTTCGTAGTAACTTCCATAGCAAAAAAGAGAGAAAGCAATTCGAGTCTTTTCTTATTTGGAAATTTAATTCCCTCACCCCTAATGGCATTAACCTTAGCAAAGGCACCATTCCCTCATTACCTTTCCCATGTCCCCTTCCAACTTCAGCTATTCCTTAATTTGTCGCAAGCCCTATGGGGCCTTTTCTTCTTTCTTTATCTTATCTTTTATTTATTCTTTTCAATGTTCTTCAATGTCCTTTCATATTTTTTTACTTTTGATCCGTTGCTCTTACATGTGGGACTTTTTTACAGGGTGACTAGCGACCGGGAATGGTCAGGGAATTTTTATTTTTTAAACCGAGTACAGTCAGGGAATCATAAAATCGATACTTTTGAACAATGTCAATAATCTTCTTTCATGACAGCCCCCTTTTTTGTCTACTAATAATCAGGAATAATTTTACGTAATCTTTTTGCTAGGCACCCTATCATTCCTTAACGTTTTTATAATTTCACTTTCATATGTTTCATCCTATTACATTTTTCTCGCCGCCCCCTTATTATTTCCTATTTGTCCTCCGTCTTGTCCTATCCCAACAGTTCGTCTAATTAATCTCATTTGTTCTCTTGTTTGTCAGCCAATAACGCCTTACTATTCCCCATGCTAACTATATATAAACCCGTCTGTTATTACTACTTTCATAACTCTGAGCACAGAGACAGAGAGCAGAGCACACATCACGGGTTCGAGCTACTCATAGATGGTATAGATTGGAGAAGGAATGTAATTGAAGGCACACTCTGTTAAGGTCAGCGGTTTTTTTTTATATCCTATTCTTTAAGGCTGTTTTTTCTACAGATCTTATTCTGGAAAAGCCCTTTTCAGGGCTAGCAGTCTGACTATTCTTTACTGACTATTATTTTAAATTTTATCATAATGCCAGACTCAGGCAAAGCGTTAAGTGGCATTGCAAGCCAAAAAACAAGTGACGGTAAATATACATATGGCGAGATATATAAAGATGCCTGTAAAGATTACAGATTCGAAGCTTTTGATGCTATAATTAAGGATAAGCTAGAGGTTTTGCGCCAAGAAATGTGCACTAAGTATGATATTTTACAAGGAAAAGTCGAGTCACTAAAAGAGAACATAACTGAAATCCACGATAAAATTGCTAATATGAATGCTGAAATATCTGCAGCACGTAATGAAGCCAACAAGAACTTTAATAAGTTGGAGCAGTTCCTCAAAGATCAATTCTCTGCTCTGTCAATGAAAGGTAATCAGCCTACTGGTGTAACTTCTGACTATCTAAGAGACTCTTGTGAAACAGAGAGTGTGAATCCTCAGCCTATGGAATTTATCCCCTCCGGCTCAGGGAGTAATGATAACGATGGCAAAGACCCGATTAGTACAAATCGCAAACGGCTATACAATGATACGGATAAATGGATACCTGCAAAATCTAAAAAGGCTAAAAAAGGGTTGAAAATTGACAACATTAAGGATGTTGTTGATTTAAATGATACAATCGCTGTTGCTTTTCGAGAAAGCAAGTCCGAACAGCGAAAAAAATGTTGAAAAGCCAAATACCAAGAGCAGCTCCTATATTCCGCCAATCATAATACGTACTCACGGTCAGCCAATCAAGCAAATCCTGGGCGAGATTCAAAAGCATGTGGCGATTAACCTAATTACTGTACACACAGGCAGAGCAGAGACGATCAAAATAAGGTGTCATGATGAGGAAACTCATAGTAAATTGGTGTCTGGCATTAAGGCTGATAACGTGCTAAAGATTCAGCATCATCAACTGAAATCGGAAAAAGTCCTCAAATACGTTATACGAAATGTAGACGTGACCTATGACCTTAACGATTTTAATGAAGACCTGAAAAAGGCCAACTACTTCCCTGAGAAAGTGATTAGGCTTAAAAAAGCCAAAGGATCAATTGATATGCCCATGATTCTGGTTCTGTTATCAAACACTGAACACAATAAGACACTTAAAAATGTGACCCGCATAGGGCCTTTAGCTGTCAGTGTTGAAATGTTTCGAGGTAATAAGAAACCTTTACAATGCTATAATTGTTTGCGATTTGGCCATGTATCTATGGGTTGCACGGAATCCCCCCGTTGTAACAAATGCGCTAAAGATCATCAGTCAAAAGACTGCCCAAATGTAAAAGGACAAGATCCCCCAAAATGTATTCGATGTAATGGACAACACACCTCCAGTTACACAAAATGTCCTAAATATCCGCAAGTCAGGAGAGTGCAAAGTGCTAAAGTGTCCCCGGAGATTTCCTATGCCTCAATGGTCTCCAAACAAGATAAGAGCATTAACGTGAATGATTTTCAAGAAATGTATAAACAAATTGGCAGTGTATGCAATTTGTTAAACGAACTGGGCAAGAAAATGCCACTGATGAGTGGAATACTTACGAATAAACACTGACAGTATGGCTGATCGATGTTATTCTATTACAAATCGAGGTAAACTTCGTTGCGTAATATGGAACGCCAGGGGGGTCCCCCGGAGGCGTATTGAGTTTTACAACTTCCTAACCCAATGGGATATAGACATAGCATTTCTATGTGAGACACACTTAAGGCCAGACCGCGACTTCAGGCTACCTGGTTACTGTGTCTATCGTAAAGACAGAATTCTTCCCACTACAGTAAAGTCCCCGTCAGGTGGGTCAGCAATTATTATTAAGAAAGGCATTCATCATCGGGAGGAACCAACCCGAGACTATATGGGAATGGAAGCTGCCTCTGCTATCATTACTGATGCCACACTGGGGGAAGTGAAACTAGTGGCTCTATATAATGCGCCCAAGCATAAATTCGAAGCCAATGAGCTTGACGAGCTGTTTTCCGGGAATATTCCCGTTATTATGGCGGGAGACCTGAACGCTAAGCACTCGCACTGGAATTCAAGATGCCATAACCAAAACGGTGTCCTTTTGTATGGCTACGTGCAAAAGCAATCTGATATTATTGCAGTAGGCCCTGTGGATGATACATATTATTGTGATCATTCTCCTTCAAGCGATGTACTTGATATTGTGTTGTTGAAGGGCTTCTACAAATCATTCAGTATCTATACTGTCAATGATCTATCCTCAGACCATAAACCAGTTGCACTAAATTTTGATAACGTAAACATTGACCTCAAAGAAGAACTGAGGCTCAAACAAGACTGGAAATTTTTTAGAGAAATTCTCAAAAAAGATGACGACCCACTAAATAACGTACATAGTACGAGCGACATAGATACCAATGTGAAAAGGCTTACTGAACGTATAAATGCAGCTATTGACTCTAGTGCTTCGCCCTTAGAGTCGAAGCGAGCTGATCACCTTGATCTAACCCCAGAAATCAAACAATTAATTGAGCAAAGGAATAAGGTTAGAAGGCAGTGGTACCGAACTCGTGATTCATGGCTTAAGACCAAGTATAATAGGCTCACAAGAAGAGTTCACGAGGAGGTAAAAGCACTTCGTAATGACAGATGGAATGATAAAGTTAAGAGTCTGTCGACCCACGATAACTCTATGTGGTGCATGGTTCGAGCCTTGCAAAACAAGAAAGCCATTAATATCCCACCTCTGTTAGCCCAAAATGGCAAATTCATCACTAATGATGATGATAAAGCGCAGCTTATTGCAACCTCACTTTCAGAACAGTTTGTCACGCCTACTGATGGTCGGCAAATAGGACTTGATATGTCCGAGAAAGTAAAATCCTGCATAACTGGCTTCTATAGTATTCACGGCAATGAATTCCCAAAACATAGCATTGATGTAAATGAAGTCCTAAGCATCATTAAAAATTTAAAAACGAGAAAAGCTCCAGGTAAAGACTCTATTAAGAACACTGCTTTGAAAAATTTACCTCCAAATACAATTCAAGATATTGCAAAAGTGATTAACGACTGCTGGAAGAACACTTACTTCCCGGATGCTTGGAAGCAATCAGTTGTCTTAAGCATTCCTAAGCCAGGACAAAATCCTGCAAATCCTGTTAGCTACAGGCCCATCAGCTTGTTACCATCAATTTCCAAAATCCTGGAAAAAACAATTCTCAAGAGATTCATTGAGCACTGTGATGCCAACGATCTCATCCGCGATGAACAATTTGGCTTTCGCTCAAACCATTCCTGCCAACTCCAAACATGGAGGCTCGCAGCGGATATCAATGAGCCCCTTAATCTCTCTATGTACTGTGGGGTCGTTTTTCTCGATGTACACAAAGCCTTCGACCAAGTCTGGCACGATGGTCTTATTTTTAAAATGATTATGGATGGATTTCCTCAAGACATAATTACTCTGATACACTCGTTTCTCTCCAACCGGTTCTTTCAGGCCAGAGTTGGAGATAGTCTATCTCCTATGTATGAAGTAAAAGCTGGTGTCCCACAGGGTTCAGTCCTGGGGCCAGTATTATTCAATTATTTTATGCGAGACTTTCCAAGTCCTTCTAAATGTAAGCTCTTTTTTTACGCAGATGACGCTGCTATACTGACCTGTGCTCGTCAACCAGCCGTAGTAGTCTCGCGGCTGCAGAAGGCTCTAAAGGAGTGTGAAAGCTGGTTTAGCAAGTGGAGGCTAAAATTGAATGTAGACAAATGCAAGGCGATGTTTGTCTCCAAGAAGAGAAAGAGATCATTAGATTCTCTAACACTATATGGCAAAAAACTGGACTGGGTTGAAACTTATAAATATCTTGGTGTTGTTATTGACTCTAAACTTACCTGGACTCCCCACGCAACTTATGCGTTGAATAAGGCCAGGAGAGCCAAGTTTAGCTTGATTGCTCTGCTGGGCCGGAATAGTGCTCTAAACATTGATAATAAACTCCTACTCTATAAGGTCATTGTTCGGACTATCTTGACCTATGGTATGCCCGTCTGGGCCACAATATGTAAAACTAGATGGAAAGAACTGCAAACGTTCCAAAACGTTACCCTTAGGACTATTGCGCAAAAAGATCGGAGAATTGTTCGCAATTCCTCCATTTATAATGACTTCAACATGACTCATATTGGCAAATACGTTCAAGGGCTCATGGAATCCATGCTGCCCAATATAGAAAATCATAGCAACGAGCTAGTCTCGGGCATTTTAAAGAATCCTATGCATAGAAAGAGATATCGTGATCCAAGGCATATACTTGATATTAATTTTGAAGACATTGATAATGTCTTATTTCCAGATTACTGGACTTCATAGGTCGTGTTTTATCTAATACTAGTGGTCTGCTTCTAGTCTAGACAGTCGTCAATCAAATTTTCCTCCACCAAGAGGAGGCAATTTTCTTTCATACTTTGGATGACCCTTGTGGGTACATCAGGCTTCTTTTCTAGCTCAGTGTATTTCCCTTGGAATATGATTATGAAGGGTGAGATTATGGAAGCTATGCTTCAAGTTCCACTTGAATACCGATACACTACACTGTTCGATTGTCGATTGTCGACTACTTTCATAACTTCAGGATAATTCTCTAATATTCTATTTGCTTTTAGAGAATTATCCTTTTTTGCTTTGATAAAGGATAGGCTCTATCCGAAACGTCAGCTCTTTATTTGATTTTTTAGTTTTATTTTGATTTTACTTATAGATTTATTATTTTGTTATTTGTTAATTATTATTTTATTTTTCAGTTGTATTTATTAACTATTCATTGCATTCCAGGGTTTTTGTGTCTCGTCCTTTTCTCTTATAAATATCCATTCATATTTCTTTCATCTGATTTCTTATTGTAAATTTTAAAATATATGAGGGTTGGAATTTTAATAGTGGCAGCCAGGGGCGGATTTACGTATAAGCTAAATAAGCTACAGCATAGGGTCTCACAATCTCCAGAACTATTTTCCAGGCAGCAGACTGATCCATTCAAACTATTAACAGGACAGGAGCTGACAGTGGCATATCGTGGCAGCACAGATTGTACACAACGCCAATGACTAAATCGAAGGACGGTAAAACTTTGCAATTTGTACTTACCGTACTCTGTATTTGTTATAAATGAATAATTCTACTGCAGTATTAAAATTCCAATCCTCGTATAATGATAATGATGCTTTAGCGCTTTCATTATGGAATCTTTCATTTTTATTATATATGCCGGAATCGTACTTATAACCTGTCACAAATGTTAGTCGGGTTTAATTTCTATCAAAATAATCATATTTTGAATTTACTGTTCGAAAAAAATTATCTTATACATAATATAAATTTTTACTTTAGAAACATTTGAAAATGTATATAGATGCACAGATAGTATTCATGAATACAAGACATCCAGGATTTAATCAGCCTTTCAGGTATATTAAATTATTTCATATCGTACATTTAAGTACCCAAAATTGTTTAAACTGATCTAAGTATTTTCAGATTTCCCATACCAAAAACAGATCAAAGTCAAGAACTTGCATTTTCTGCCGTTTATCCAGACGAAATTTTTAATAAACCTTTTCAACCTAGCGGATCCAAAATGGAATCTTCTATTAGCAGTGGAGGCAACTTTGAGGATCATGAATCTCTCTGCGAAGATGTGTCTGCGCCAGTCACTAGACAAAGTAGTTTATCATCTAAGCCAAAAGTAAAATGGAATATAATCAATACAGAATTTTGGTTGATACAGATCAGTGTACTTGCTTTAATAAACACTTAACTCAGTTTTTATTAATAGATTTTACAAAAAGGGTGGATATCAATTTGTGGATCGTCAGTAATGCGGAAGTCTAAAGAATGTTGGTTTGTTTTGACACCTGAATCATTATCGTGGTACAGAAATGATGACGTTAGTAAATAGAGGCATTTTATTTGAAATTATATTAAATACACTTTTAGGAATAATATTATGTAATGGCTGATTGAAAAAGCGTCCCAATTAAACTTTACTTTTAATTTTTCTGTTATCTCACTAAAAGTGCACTTTAGACAACTTCGAAAAATTAAAAGTTAAAAATCATACAATAGATAATGAACACTGGCCAAATATTTTTACTGTTTCTAACGAATAACCCAGGAGATAACTACGTTCTTAATGTGTACATCGTATGATCGGAAGGAGACCGTACGATTGTTTCTTGAATCATTCAAAACCTGTAACAATTCTTATACGATTTCCTGCCTGATACATTTCCAGCCTAATACATAAGAAAATAAATAACTACCTGCATTATAATATTTCTGTTTTCAAGACTGGCTGACGTCAAGAAATATGACTTAAGACTGTTAAATTATTGGAAGAATATAATGAAAGCAAATATTGTTTTTACAGGAAACTGATTTGATAGGAACAATTCCTGTACAAAGTTTAAATCTAACAAAGCATCCGAAACATAAGCGATTTGTTCTTACAAGACATGGAACAGAGTAAGTCCTCTTTAAATAATTCAGAATATATGGAATATTAATTCACTATGAATAAAATAATCCAACATATTTCATTTAAAATTTTATACTTTTAATAATTGAGGAATTTTTATAATTCATTAGTGATTTTGATTCAATATAATTTCAGACCCAACACACAAAAGTACATTATAAACCAAATTTTTTTTATATACAAAAAAAAATTACATAAAAACTATATACAAAAACAGGTCCCCCAGAGTCCGTCTAAAATTAGTTAACCTGCTTTTAAAAAATATGTTCCACTAGTCCTTGTAATTGAAGAATATCCTTATGAATGTCATTTGCAGGGGGCTCTTTTGCCAGGAAGAAACGCACAATAACACGCTGCTCTTAGTCGTGTGCTCTTCGAGCATGGTTGCCATTTTAGGAGATGAACAGAAAAAAAGTTATTCAAGTACGAGAGGCTTATGGGGCGTAAATAACCCAAGTAGTATGGGATGCTAGCGTGTGCTGTTTCAGAGTAGATTATAGTGCTGAGAATACAGATACTCTAGAGTAAATTAAAGCACTATATAAAGTATGGATAATCATTGTTGCAGACAGGGGGGGAGCGAAGCGGTAAGCAAAGTAAGCGTCGCATGGGGGCGCATTATAGGATGGGCGTCAACGTAAGGTTGAAAGGGCGCATATTTTAGAAGTTTCTATGGCGTCGCGTGGGGGCGCCGAAGAAGCTAGTGCCGCCCCTCGTTGCAGACAGCCATTTTGATTCCTATTTCATTTCTATTTCATATGATGATTGCTTGTTGTTTTGCAGTAAATTCAAACTTACAAGGGAATCCCTCGAACATGTATGTCACAGATTTCCACCAAATTGAAATATGTTACTTATCTGAAGCTACTATAGATGCTTGCAAAATAAGAGAGTGCGACATTTCGTTTCTTTCAAAATAAACCGCGAAAACGAAAACATTTAAGCATACATAACCATACAAAGACTCCATTGTTAAAGCGGATAGGCTATGTGGGGTTCCCTTGTTAGACTGAACACTTCTTTTTTGATAAAAGTTACAGGGGAATGTGCCTCTGAATTTTGAAATTGGAATAGGAATCAAAATGGGTGCCTTCAACAATGAATTGTCCACACTTTCTTTATAGCAAATTGGATTACGTTGCCATCTACTGACACTTTTAAAATACATTAAATTCCATTGTTATCAGGAATTTGTGATATTTTATACCTACTTTCGGCAATTTGTGACATTTATACAAGCTTCCCCTCATATTAATCCGGCCAGATACTTTAGTTCTAATACGCATATCAAGATCTATATGATTTTTATTTGATTGTTTACTTAAATTAAAATTTACAGTTTAATTATTAGTTTCTTTGTTGTTTCCCTTTATTTCAGGCCGGCAGACAAGGATTTTCAAAAAATGACTCTACTCTTTCGAACAGAAACAGATGAAGACATTTGGTACAATGCCTATAATCGAGTTGGGATTACTGCCAGCGTAGCACCGCAAGATGTAAGCAAACTTATTCTTATATTTTAAGAATTTGTTTAAAAATAAAACTTCTATTCATTTATACTGATTTTGGTAAGCAATCAGATAAAAGTTAATACGAGTTTAAGAAATAATAAATTTCAATTCACCAGATGGACAAAGTAGTCGCAAAGTTAAATTTTGAAATTCCTCCAGTAATTTTGAATGATCACCAAGTTTTGTAATCGAACATTATGCTGTGATAAGCGTGCTTTTATAAATACCTTTTAAAAGGACCACAGTAATATCAAATACATCCATCTTTTAACAACTGGGGCCAATAATTTATCAACTGTTAGCCCATGTTTATTAACGTAATCTATGTGACCCAGATATGTGCATTTGATGACTGATAGCTATTTTGATTCATTCTTACTAGCATCTATTTATATGTCATAAATGACATTGTAAATATTTGAAACATTTAAGCAAAAAACAAATCGTTTATGGACTTTTACTGTTATCAGATATGCAGTTTATACATAATTATGCTTTGATAAGTTAAATTGCCAGCTATTTATTTCATTGCTCAGAACCCTGTTAACCATTTGGTTTATTCACAATAACAACAGATTATCTTTAAGAATATAAAAATAAACTTTCATCATCAGAATTTATCATTAAATTATTGCATACCTTAAAATTATTAAATCATTGAAATGAACATGCAACTGCAAAGCTTTCCTACGTAAATAAAAATTGCAATTTGATGTTTTAAATAGATTCGATCAGTAGACGAATATAAAAACAATGAAACGCATGATAACAAAAATTCAACATGGAAGGAAAAAATATTTAAGAGCAATAAGGTTTGTATATTGAGTATCAATTTAAAAGTCATTTTATAAATTGCAATTCTAGCATAAACGGATCTCATTTAATCTCTCCCCATGTCTGTTCGTCTGTTAACAGATATGCGGAGAGTTAATGATGATGCCGGCACACATCTCTTAATTCCTTCACTTTAAATGTAATTTCTAGTTTTATTAGCGCTATGGAGACATTTTTCAAATGTATTTTCATTGCAACCAATATTAACACAGTTTGCTTAATATACCCAAATTTTATTAATATATGCAGATTTAACGTGAATGATTTAACGGAAAAACAAAAAGGAAGAGATATAAAATATTTGTTATAAATCATAGAATTGCCTTCAGTTTTGACAAAAATTGAGTTTACCATATTTGAAATGTATACGTAAAACACCCAGCATTACATTCAGGAATGCACACAACAAACCAGAATAATATAAACTTTAATATTACTTCATATATATATCGATTTGGAAATGAGCTGAAGTGATGTTATTATATATAATACTAATACTGTGATAAGATAATGATAATTATTGTATGATTATGGAAGAAGATCAATTATGAATTTTCTGATTCTTCGTGGTAAGCAATTTGAAGTATCAAAACGGATGAACATTGGAAGAACTTAACTCTCTTTAAAACTAATCTGTAATTTCATTAATTTATTAAAATTTTTTAATTTCCTTCCCAAACTGAAGAAAAATTCATTTCCACAGAACCAACAAGATAACAAAAGTATGGATTCTCCTCAACAAGGGATTAAAATACTTATTCAGATGATTTATTCGTACATGAAAATTGTTGACCAAACTACTTTGGACATCGTTCCAAAATATGTTATTCTATCATTGATAGAAACGGTGAGTATAAAAACTATTCGAGTTCAACTTTCTAGCGTGTTACGATTAATTTTTTAGTATAAAGATGTAATAATTTAAAAGGTTAAGGACTTTTCATACATGAAAAAATAAAATGATTTCAGTGGAAAAACAATGGGAACATTTCACAAAATATGAATAAGAAAAAAATATTTTCAGAAAATAAATCTTCTTTTATTGTACAACATAAAATAATACATTGTTTGTGTAAATGCCTATTAATGTACGCTTATGAGCAAAAATATAATAAACTTTCTTATTAATTTATAATGCGCTTATAATACACTGGTGGCCAAAAGTTTGGACCAACCAGCAATGTCAAGAAAAACTGAATTTATACGAAAACTGTTTTACACCTACAACTCTAAGTATATATGAAACAATATTCAGGGAAGAAACAAGTTTATTTCTGCGTTGTTGGTTTCTTAATACCTAAAATCAAAATAAGACTGGCCAAAAGTTTGGACCATATTTGTATAACATAAAGGGAAAAAAGTATTACATCATTAACCAATGAATTATTTTGATATTTGAGATCATTTTGACTCTACAATATTTGACAAACGACCTGAAATAGAATTAAATAAGCTTTTAATAACATTTGGCTTAACAGTTTTCTGAATGGCTGCGATTAGTTGTTTTGGTAAATTTTTTGTTCCGTGAGATGCCACACATTCTCAATAATATTGAGATCTCGATTTCGAGCAGTCCAAGTAAAAGTGAAAATGTTGTTGCTCTGAAAATAGGCTTTCACAAGTCGTGCAGTATAGATTGCAGTACTGTCCTGCTGCTAAATCCATGGTTTTTTGCTTAAACTAGACTTCGCACAAAGGGATGAACACATTGTAAAGATCATCTTTATATTGAGCTGTTGTGCAATGTCCATCTATAATGTGAATCTTCAACTTTCCGTTGCTTCCAATGGCACCCAGAATCATCACTCCACTCC
This sequence comes from Rhysida immarginata, assembly GCA_023313115.1. Classification (NCBI taxonomy): domain Eukaryota; kingdom Metazoa; phylum Arthropoda; class Chilopoda; order Scolopendromorpha; family Scolopendridae; genus Rhysida; species Rhysida immarginata. The sequence continues at coordinate 253,203 of JAHWFO010008967.1, forward strand.
CACCCATTTGCCGCTTAATTCGCAGTGGAAGAAGTGTTTCTTTATCAGGATGCTCTTCATAAGAAGCTATATTATCAGGACCATCCAAACTGATTCGTTTTTCATCAGAAAACACAACCAATTGGAAGTCTGTTTTCACGCAGATGTGTCTTAGCAAACTCCAGTCTCTCCTGCATGTGTTTCTGTGTTAGCGGCAACTTTTTGGGTATAATTTCATAGGCAAAGTTCTGAGCACGTAGTACGCTGCAAATTGTTCTTCTTGAGGCAGCAAGTTACAGATTAAGTTTGACTTGTGTGGTGTTGACTACATTCCCAGATGCAATATCATGTCTAACATGTCTTTTAATTCTTGATTTGTCTCTTCGCGTCAGTGCACAAGGTTGTCCTATTTCCGTCCTATTTTCCAATTAACATTTTTAACAATTTTGATAAAGATTTGTAGCTCACACGGGAGATTTCAGCAACTTTTTTGAAGTCTGTAAATTGCTTGTTAAAATTTATAATTCGCTCTCGTTGGCCTTCAGTTAACATTGTACAATACATAATATGGTTTTAGTGCTCACCACACAACACGATGACTTGTAATATGCAAATTATTTGCATGTTTGTGGTGTTGGTCCAAACTTTTGGCCAGTCTTATTTTGATTTAAGGTAATAAAAAAGCAACGATGCAGAAATAAATTTATTTCTTCCCTGAATATTGTTTCATATTTACTTAGAGTTGTAGGTGTAAAATATTTTTAGTATAAATTCATTTTTTATTGATTTGCTGGTTGGCCCAAACTTTTGGCCACCAGTGTACATGACCTTTCATCGATTTCATTCATTTCTTCAAATTACGATGCATCTCAGTTTTATCCTGATACTATCCAATTTATTTTGTTAGCTTAAATTTGTCTTTTATTTTCTATTCAGCGCCATCTCGCCTCTAAAAACCTAAGACTAATTTTATTATTTCTTGAAATATTTCAGATTATGCAATTCACACGTTTGTCTCTTCTTCATGAGATCATCAGTCGCGAAGCTTGGGTAATAGTGCTTTACATTTTCTATATTTATGTATTAGGTTATAAAACTGTTAATTTTTTAGAGGAAAAAAATCTTTATTTCTAAGTCAGGAAGATTTTTGAAAGTCTTTTATGTACAATATATTAAATGAGTGGGATGAGACATTTCACGTCAAGTGGACCAATTTTGCGAATCGCCCACTCTCAATATCTTTCGATTTGAATAATATTTCTGTAGACGTTCCTTGGAATTCAAACAAAGCCATAGAATACTTTTCGTAATATCTCTGTTGGTTCGAGAACTAGGGGCAGCTGAATGGAGATCACCCTCAGAATGCCATGCTCTAAATAACACAAAACACTCAGTTTGTCCAAGCATTACAGCTGAGCAAAACTCGTTAGGGGATTCAGTTAGTATTACCCTTGTTGCTAAATTAAGCAAAATTTAGAAAATATGTTCTGCATTTAAATTTTGAATTACAAGCTCTTCATAATAATGCTCCCTGTAGACTTCTTTAGACGATACATGATCTGTCCTCAAACATTAATTTATCGATTTGTAAATATTTATAATTGTCAATAATTTCTCTGCGAAATTTGTAATCTACGGTTTTAGATGCGTTTTGCTCTTATTTTCAACTAGCTGTTGCCCACTTCTTTCCTGCGTGGTTATTTTTATTTATAAGATATGGCGTAGAAATGCTAATGCATTGTTATTTAATTCTTTATACCGCCACCTGCAAAATAAATGTTTATATTTTTACTTCAATAGTTTTAGTATTTTGGGGGAAATTTCATAGACGGACAAACGGACGGAAACGTGCACTATGCTAATATGGCTTTGTCTTTTATCGGAACGCTAATACTAAGAAGGGTAAATCGATGAGAACCAAGAGATAATCTCAATTGGAATTCTGATCCCAAATCATTTTGGGAGCATGGCGAGATTTGAGAATCAAGGTACAGTCTTTTAATTCGTTTTGATTCTGTTTCTTTTTTCACTTCGTGTCTCGTACACAACTTTGAGATATTCTCAGGTCTTATTTTCGTCATCTTCTTGAAGGCATAGCCAACGAGAAAGACAGGCCCCGGCCAACACCACCTAGAAAGAAGGTGTTGCCCTGACGCGAAAAAGTCACCTGACCATACTAGTTCAAGTAACAACGTAATCTTCATTGTTTCCATCTCGGATTTTAACAATCAATATTTTTTCGTTTGTTGGAAACAATGAAGATTAGATTGTTGGCCAGACTACTATGATCAGGTGACTTTTCCGCGCCGAAGCCTGTCTTTCTCGTTGGTTACGCTTGAAGGGCTCTCAAGAAAATGTTTCTCTCTATTATTCGCGAAAAACAGCGATTGATATGTACTCTAGTGGTGTTCAATGAAATTACTCAATCAAGATATCAGCGTCGGGAAGCGCGTTAACGTGTAGTCAGGGAAGAGGAAGAACTAATTGTAATTCTTCCCTGGTGTAGTGATGAACTAAGTTGTGATTTTACGCTCACAAGTATAACTGTGACTTCTACTTTCTGATATCAGTGAAGTTTACCTGTGAACGTGAAATCACGACTTGTTTTTTCCTGCTACTTAGACAAACTTTGATGATGATTAGCGAATGTGGCGTCGAAGTAGGCATACTCTGATGGGTATAACCAAAATATATATTCTATAACCACGATTTGTAAATAACATAATAAGAATGTATATAATTTCGTTTTTGAAAACCTTTATTATCATGAGTATCTCACTCCCCTTTAAAAAATAAATTGCTTATTTACTTGTGAAGTATCCACAAATTATCCACCTATTAAGAAATTTGTACTCCAATAAATGTGTATTCAACTATTGAAAATAATTGAAAATTAAATGCTATTATTCTAGAAAAAATTAAGATCCTTTATTCATTATTTACGTAATTTAGCAAACAAGTATTACTTTAACAATATATCAATAATAATTGCGAAAATAACTGAAAATCACTGGTAACAGTTTCGAAGATGCAAGAGTAGCAGTGATTACCTATGAAATATCACATGAAAAAATCAGTGAAAAAAATCACAGGTAGTGAAATCACGCTCATCAATATTAGCATGGAAGTAAGTATTTTGATTGTCATATCGCGATCGCACACGTTTTGTTGCATCCCGCAGTGTAATGCGAGATACAAACTTCGTGTAAGCTTCCGTAAATCCCCAAAAGTGGGAAGTAAATCCCCAAAAGTTTTCATGGATTGTGAACTAAACATAGGGAAGGACGTCACCAAAATCGTAGTCGTATGCAGCCGTCATTTTGAGAATGTTTGTTAGTTTTTGTTGATTTTCTTGTTTTGGAAGTTGTTGATTCCTTCGTGATTGATATAAAGCAAAGTGGCTATGCATTTTCCGCTCAGTACATCTTTACACGTCCAAGTTATGATAAAATTGGTCTCGTTTGAACCGTTACTATTCTGCATCGTATCTTGTGTGGCATAGTGCTAGTTTGCAAGCTAAATGCAGTGGGAAGTATAACCACAACAAATGATGTGCTTGGCCTTAAGAATTTCTTCACCTTCTTCTATGAATCTCTTGGCAACATCCACATACAAAAAAATTGATATAATTGATTGATATTAAAATTGATTTTGAATAAAAGTCCAATAAGTTTTAAAATATTTAAAGTATTATTATAAAACAAAATTTTTCCACAAGAGATTTACTTACTTACTTACTTACTTACTTTTCAAACCCGCTTATCCGTTAGGGTCGCGGGGGCAGCAGCCCTATGGAGGATTTCCAGCGATCGCGATCTTCCGCCATCAGGCGCATGTCCTCCCTGGTAATATCCAAGCGACTCGAACCCAGATTCTCCATGTAGTCTAGCCACCTGGTTCTAGGCCGACCCCTTGGTCTCTTACCCACCGGCTTGGAAAATAACAACTGCCTAGGAAGACTAGTTTGCGGCATCCGTATCACGTGGCCATACCAGCGCAACTGAGATCTCTCAATGTGGAGAAATAGCGGCTCAACACCTAAAGATTCCCTTATTGTGCTGCTGTACACTCTATCTAGTAGGGTAACACCTGCCACACCTCTCAGGAATCTCATTTCGGCCGCTTGTACCCGCAATCGCACTCTTTCGGTCATTACCCAAGCCTCATGACCATAGGTGAGAATGGGGACAAAGATAGATTTGAAGACGGAGAGCTTGGCTTTGTTACCCAGCTCTCGTTTCGTTACCACGGATCGCCACAGTTCACGTCTGACACAGCTTGCTGCACCGATCCGAGCATCCAATTCTTTCTCCTGCCGTCCATCACTCGTGAATGCAATCCCGAGATACTTGAACTTCTCCACCTGTCTCAATGAGGCTCCCCTAACATGGAGAGCGCACTGAGCAGGCTGTCTTGAAAGAACCAGAACTTCGGTTTTAGCCACACTGATCTTCATCCCAGCTTCTTCACATTTGGCTGCAAACCGGTCTAGTGCATGCTGAACGTTCGTGCGAGAAGACCCAAGCAGGACAAGGTCGTCCGCAAAGAGCAACCTCTCCACCAGGCAGTCGCCCACACAAACACGCTCATCGCCTCGGCTGCCCCTGTCTATCCAGTCCATAAAGATAATGAACAAGATGGGCGACAGTACGCACCCTTGGCGGAGTCCAACACCCACGGTGAACGGTCAAAAGAAGAGATTTTAAGCAATATAAAATTAGTAGATAGTAATTTATTATTCAACTAAATAATAAAAAAAGAGAAAATGAAAGAATTATTAGGCAAAAAAAAGATTACGTAAAATATGTAATTAAAACTTAAGACATTACTATATTGTAAATTAATAAAATTACAGTGTAAAATAAAATAATTAACACAAAACAAATATTGTATCCCAATAATAGAAACGATGTAACCAAAAACATTAACAATAAATATAAAACTGTTTAAAATTTTAAAAATCCCATTGTAAGAAATTTAAAAATTTCAGTTGTAAATGAATATTGATGATGTCCGAAATGACGAAAGTCGACTTTAATTTACTTAAATACAAAACCTTTGTATTGTAAAATGAACTTTATTGAATAACTAAATAGTATTATAAAATATTTTATAGTAAAGTCATTCTGGAAGTTGAAAGTTTTGATCACTAAACATTACTCAAATTTATATTTTTTTTCCTTCTTCTTTTCTATTTGGTGTTGTACTATTCATTAGGTTGGAAAAGAAGATCAGATAGCACATACAAGTTCTGTTTTTTAATTTTTGAAAATATTTCTAAACATGGAAGTAAAGAAAACAAAAAAAAAATGATAAAATAATCTATGTAAAAATATCTCATATCTACTAACTAGCTGCTATACCAGGCGTTGCTCGGGCTCTTTTTTGATGAAATTTTTCAATATCTGAATGTGAATATACAGAAAAATGAAAACATGAACAAAGCTTAGAATTAATATAGTAAAAATTCATATTGAAGAATCGAAAAGGATTCTTTTATATAGAATATCTGAAGAACCCGGTATGTGCTCTAAATATTGAAACCTCGATTTGTAATTGTCCCAGTTATTGACAACATGACTATTTCCTCTCTAATTTCATGACCAAGTGTATCAGAACCGTAAATCTAACTTTTTTAATGTTAACTTATGAAAACCAAAAAAAAAAAAAAAAAAAAAAAAAAAAAGAAAATTCGGAAAAGTGGATCCAGATAATCCAAAAAAACCAACAAAAAACAAACAAACTAACTAACCAGATAGTTGATCTCGTTAAATGTCATCATCGAACCACATTTCATTAATCTAGACCTAATTTTATTCGCAAAATACTGGAAAAACTGCGAGAAATCGCATATTTCTAGGGAGGGCAAAGGCGTAATAAATGAAAAAAGCAGAAATTGTTTTTTGCAAATTATGTGAACTATTCTTGATCTAAATATCTTAGTCGTACGTGAATTTGTCACACAGTGGGGTTCATCGGCGCGAACGTCAAAATTAGACCTCTTTTGGGATTGTTTTTTTTGGATTTCTGCCCCCCCTAAAAATCGAATTTCAAAAACTAACGAACGCTTCCTTTTCATATACGTCTTTTACAGCCTCGTGCGCAATTTTGAAGCTCACTGCATTTCCGCATTGGAGCTAGGCGGCAAAAATACAAAAGAGAGCCAATCTTTGGGCCCCCTGGCTCATCTCGCAAAGCGAAATTAAAAAAAAGACAAAACAGAAATTGGTTTTTTGGAAATATCCTCGAGAATTTCCCTCTGAGTTTCGTTGCTTTATCTTTATTCCCTGCGAAGTTGCATAAAAAAAAATCAGAAAATTTTTGGAAACGCCCCCGAAAAATGAATTTAAAACGGGGAGGCTGTGTTTTTGGCACGGTAGCTAGAAGCCTTCCTGCAAAATTTGAAGACCTGCGTTCATCGAGGGCTGAGCCAGGCGACCGAACGTGCAACTCCTTTCTAGCCCCCTGGGGGGGGGGGGGGTCAGAATTTCGAAAAACCCCTTCCTACGCTTTCCGCCCAATGACCCGACCGAGTTTCGAGTCGGTGGCCCCAGTAGATTTTGCTGTGCAAAGATGAGTCAGTGAGTCAGTCAGTGAGTGGATGTCCTCGTATATATAGATTTATATATATTTTATTAACAAAACTTTTTTGATCAAAAGAAACGTTAATATGCAAGAGTGAATTGACAACATTTCCTGTTCCTGTTGTGTAATAATTGTGGGATTATTCATCTGTTATACTTTATATTATAATAAAAACGATAAAAATAGGTAAAAAGGAACTAAAGAAGAACTGAAGTCTTTTTAATTCCTTTTAGCTCTTCTCTTTTTTAGTTCCTTTTGGTTCTTCTCTTTTTTAGTTCCTTTGTATTTATTTCTATCGTTTTTATTATAATGTACAATATAATAAATAATCCCACTATTATTACACAATTGATTCTAAAGACATCTGCATAATATCTCATAATTGTTACCTGTATTAATGTATCCTGTAACTGACATAATTCAGACAATCCCATTAATTTTTATAAAAACTATTAAAATTGTGTATTAGAAGGAATAAAGATGTGTCTTTTTTCCAGCTTGACCTAATGGATGAAAGCAATGATGAAACGGAAAAAAAGAAGAAACTCATAGCGGCTTACGAAACGACGAAGAAGGCACTAGAAATCTTAAAAGATGTCTCTTTTTCATAAGTTCAGGCAATTCGTTTTAAAATGTACTTGTAAATAAAAAGAGAACGTTTTGCGTTTCGATTTTAAACTTAATCAGATTCTAAACTGCTTAATAGTCAAGCTAAATGTTTATCCTAAATTGCAAAGTAAATGCACGTAAAGGACTTTTTTTTTTATCTACAACCGAAATTTTACAATGAAAAATTTCTAATTATTTTATTTGTTTTATTTCTTTATGTAATAATTCATTTTTAGTAATCATTCAGGTAATATTAATAGTAAAAAAAATAATTCTCTCTTATTGTCTATCTGTTGTGCTCTGAAAAGCCATTTAATTTTAAACATCATTTTTACACTGACATTACAATAAAGATTACTTGTTGAAAATGCCTATAAAAACCTATTAAAATCATTAGAAATTTAAAGAACGTTTCATTAAATGTTATAACAAGAAAATAATATTTTATTTATTTATTTATTTATTTATTTATTTATTTAAAAAGGGGTGAACACTTACAATGAACCCTCTCTGGAGCCTGTATGGCCAGCGGGCCGACATGTGTGGTCTCTGGAGGGGGCGTTAAATTACAGTTAGTATTATAATACAGAATATAGTATGGATTACAGAGATAAATGGGAAAAAAAGGAAAAAACAGAAAAAAATATTTTATAACTATTATTTAAGTTTTTTTATGGAGGACAAGCTGGACCAAGAATGGTTCAGAAAGTTGCAGAAAGAGGTTTCCAGTAAGGTATTGTATGCAGAGAGAATAAATATTAGAGGAAAATAAACGGGCAAATAAAGGGCTATTATAAGTAGTAAAAAAGAAATTTAAAAGATGTTAGTAGGTAATTTGTTAGTTAGAAGTAAGAATTTTAATAGTTTTTTAAATGCTGAGCTCGTAGGGGATGTGCGAATTTGCTCAGGTAAAGTGCCCCACCATTTAATTCCTATATAAGAGATGCAGTGGCGTTGATAATTATTTTTGGAAAGGGGAAGACTTATTAGGTTTGATGATCGGGTGAAATATGAGTGTAGAGTGTGCTGGTAAGATATTTCAAAAGGTGTTGAGAGAATTAGTTGATTATTCAGAATTTTGTCAGAGTTGAATAATGCAAATTTTTCGAGTTCAGGGCATTCTAATGTCATCTATCTTTGCACAGGTAATGATTAATTTACTATTTCTATTCATTACAAATATTTTTTTATAAGATAGACATTTATTTTTTTATTGTTTTATTATTTTTCTTATTTTCTAAATTTTTATTTATTGGATACTGAGCAACAGAAGAGTTAACTGTGCATGACTTAGCGTCAACAATTAACATTAGGGTTGGTAATGTTAGCAGTGTACTCCGTAATATCTTGGATTCCATAAATCCAGCGCCTGATGGTGCCCAAACAGTTGTCTGCAGAGCAGAAAACAGTGCGCACCCAATTTTCGTCGTAACCAGTGCAGAAACAGAGCGCAACCAGTTTCAAAAAGAAGGGAGGGTGACTTTTTGAACAGAATCGTAACACTGAATGAGATATGGTCTATTACTCTTGAAAGTATACGTCCCGTATTGGGGGCAGCCGTAGCCCAGTTGTCTCGCCTTGCTTAATCACAGGTTGGGTGATCACCTGGAAATGTCCATCGCCCCCCGTGCTTCGGAGGGCACGTTACTGTTTCCTGTAGCAGTCGTTACTGGGGATAGTACAATAGACTCAGAGAGTCGCAGAGCTCAGGTTTCCTAGTATAACCACTTTGGTTTCATAGTAACCACCCCTTACAGTTCATTCATTAATACGTCCCGTATGGCGTGGAGACATGCAAGTTCAACTACATCAAAAATGAAGTCCTGAAGTGGTATCTATATCAATGGACAAATTTCTTCGATATTAGAATATGAAAGCTTCCAGAACGCTGGTACAAGTTACTCTGAACGAGTACATCGAAAAGTGATTGTATTATTACTTTCTGTGATTCTTGTGCGAATTGTGAAATAAAGATTGTCCAGGTCAAATTTGAACATCTGTCGTATATCTTGAATTTAATTTCTGTAACATGCAGTATACTTTCCAGAATTTAATTGCTGGAAAAAATTGTAATTTCTTTTAATTATTAAGAATTTAAAACGGTTTCACATGTCAACGGCATCACTTAATGTGACTATGTATTGAAGATAAGTTTTTTTCCACTTCAAATATGAAAGTAATAAATTTAGAACTGAAGTTAATGCCCCAAACATAAGGTAAAGATGTTAATGGAAAAATACTGAAGGAAAAATTCCGCGATCTGGATTTTCGAACTAGGGAAAATCGTGGTCCTTGGTTCGAATCCGGGTCGCAGAATTTTTCCTTCCGTTTTTTCCATTAATATCTTCTTTATGCATATTTGAAAAGAAAAAATTCTCAGTTTACGAAAAACTATAGTCGAGGTGTTTGTTGGGTGAAATCGTTGATCACACACGATGACACCAAGTTTAGTACTTAATATATTCCAAGTTATTGCTCTATTAATGGAATTTGCTAAAAACGATTTCATCTTCATTCCTTCCTTTCTTTCACCCATTTGAGAAGCAATAGTTGCAGTTTTTTATTTTCCTCATTTCTTCATATATTTTTCATTGTAGGACAAGTTAACTTTGAGAGCGTAATTACTCATAGTGAAGCTTATTTCCGTTTTGATATGATAATTTTTAAGAACTTAATTGAAATCAAAGTCCTAAATGGCTCATGATTTTAAAATGCCTAACTCTGCTCTTAACCATTATGGTGAATGAATGAAAATATACCGAAAGAGGAAATTCTATGCATTACGTGTTAAAAAGAGAAAACGTGCTATGCATCACGTGTTAGAAAGAGAAAATGTGCTGTGCATCACGTATTAGAAAGAGAAAATTCTAAGCATCAAGCGTTAGAAACTGGGCGAGTTACAAAAACGATTCCCGGCTTATATCAAGTACGAAGTACATACCAACAATTTCATTTAAGTTACTTTTTCCCAAAGTCTATTAAAACCATCACGAAATGACGAACCAAGGTATGCAAACTCTTATTGGAATAATCAACCAGTTGCAAGATATGTTGACTGAGCTGGGAATGTCGCTGAACAGCTTTGACCTGCCGCAAATTGCCGTCGTCGGAGGGCAGAGTGTAGGGAAAAGTAGTGTATTGGAGAACTTTGTTGGAAGGTGAGTTTGAGTTTACCAATATTTCCTTAAACGTAAGGATTTGAATGTGCGTTCGTCTGTCCGTTTGTCTGTTTATGCTCTCAATTTAATTTTAACTTTATAATTTTAAATAACATCAGGAATTACGTTGAGAAATAAGAAGATAATAACGTGTTTGAGATTCCTATCCCAATTAGTATTTTTTAAATCACCATTTGTAGCTTACTATTGACTTACCCTCGTGACTACACCTGGTTCGGCGTGGTTGTTGCTTTTAATATGTGTGGGGTTTAGTGTAAGGGATCCGGGGGATAAAGATTATGAAAACTGGTCGAATTGATAATTTGGATAATTTAAAATAAAGACTACGCCTCCTAATTATAATATTAGCCAATTAATGTTTTATATATTTATCCCACTTACATAACTAGAAACCTCCCGCAAAAAGGCTCGGCCGATGACGAGAGATAAATCAAGGCACTGACGCTCATGTAACGATTAAAATATAAAATTTATTGGAACATTTAACAAGAATTTATAAAACAAATAATAAGTTAGTAAGTCGATATGGAATGGGTTCTTAGAAATTTAGAATGAAATTTCAAATAAATGAATATCTACCAATGGTAATCAGAAAATGAGAATAAATTTTTCATTAATCAATAGAATAATTTCTATCAATATGTATCAATTTGGGAAAATGTGTAACAGATAATTAAATACAATTTCAAGGTGTAATTTTGTAAATTAAGTTACGGTACGAGAATTAATTATAAGTGAGTAATAAAATGGATAACTTACACTGTAACCATAAAGATCAAACTAAGGTGAATATTTGAGTAATCGTGACTGGCAACGTTAACAGGTAAAGAAATATTTCAGATGTTCAACAGTTGATCTTAACTAAATTGTAATAAGAATTTACAGTATCTGGGAGAGCGCAGGAATGAAGCTCTCCAAACTGAATTTATTATAACTAATTAATATGTAATCTGTCCTCCCACAATGTAACTGTGTTAAAATAAGAATGTGTAAGGAAAGAATGGCCACTGAGACGGAAATGAATAAATACTAGCTATACCGTATCTTCTCAATCTGTCCGCCAATGCTCGGGTATCGCTCTGGTCTCGATCAGGGTCGTCTGCTGAGGTGGTTTCGTCCAGCGACGTGGCTTGGAGATGGCTCGATGATGGGTTCCTTCTCCGGCGGTGTGACTGCGTACCTTTCGGGGCTTGCTATGCGCTTCCAGGCTAACACTGATGATTTACGAATTATTGACTTGATTGAGCAGGTGCTCTGCTATGGTTACTCCTTTAAGAATCCTCGACACGAGCGAAAATAAGGTAATAAATTTTGGTGTGAACTAAAATGAAATCTTCTAACTTAAAACTTAATTAATCCTAACTTTTTGAACTTCTCAACTGGGATCGTAAGATACCCCAGTTGAATGCCGAATTAAACTAAAAATACAGGGTGATTATAAAGCCACTATATATTTTGGCGAAATCATTAACGAATTTCATTTATTTGCACACCCAAACACACCCAAAGTGAAATTGTGGATGGGAGTTACACAGTCAAAGGTCTATGGATCCTTCACATTTGCCGAGGGGACTATCAATGGTACCATGTACCTCGACATGTTGGAGCAATTCCTGGAGCCACAATTGCGAGATGAAGGATTTAGGATACCGTGTGTTCCAACAGGATGGGGTACTATCCCATTTGGCCAACATCGTTCGGGACTAACTGAATCACGCATTCCCAGTCAGATGGATTGATCAGGGCTCGCCAAGACTGTGGGCCCCAGTCCTCAGATTTGACCCCCATGGATTTCTTTGCGTGGGGTTTTATCAAGTTCAAGGTGTACCAAGTCAGGATTACGCACCATTGCACAGCTGAAACAACGGATTACAGCCGCGGTGGAGGACATTACACCGCAATGTTGCGCCGGGCCACGATGGAACGCTGGGAGCTGTGCCGGGATGTGCAAGGGGGACACATTGATATTTACTAAGAATGTATCCTGGTATGATATCTGGTTGATGCATACTGCAATTGCTTCAATAAAAGGGAGTTTTCACCAAAATGTATACTGACTTTATAATCACCCTGTATAGAGTAGAGATGCCGCACACCCGGCTAACACGAAAGTTACACTTCTACTGATATATTTTTCACTTAGAACCTCTGACAAAACAGATTTGAGTTCGACAGCCAATCAAACGTTTGAAAACGCTGGTCACCCTCCAAAAGAAAGGTGAATTTCTTGTCAATCAAGGTTTTGGAGACACCTACTCTGTTTCTATTCTAACGAGATCTCTACATTCACGTGATCATCAGTCGCCTTTTTACTCATTTCAGATTCTAAAGTTCAATTTTTGCTTTTGTCTTTCTCGCTTTCTTTCTATCCAATATCCTGTTCTCGTGTTCGTCTCTTATTTACTTGTCTAACTCTGGCAATACTCTTTAGGTCCTTGAACAAGAGTCCAACAACCAAAACAATGAGATGTAAAATGAATCTCACTTTCTCCCTCTTTGACAAACGTACAAGTGGTTCTTTATAAGCGATTCTTAAACTCGCGCAGAAAATAGAAATAATTAAATAATAAACTTTATTTAATTCTACTCCACGTTGATCCTTCTAAAACTTTGTAAAATCTTGAATTCCGAATTCCAATAAGAAATACGAACGCGAATAATAAATGATTAATTTACATTAATTTAAATAAAATTCTAAATTCTAAATCTGAATATTAAATGTTCCCAAAAGTCTTACGTTAGGGTAAGATCTCCGCCTGCGACTTGCAACGATGTCAAAGCGAAGTATGTCAAACTCGAACTATCTTTTCAAGCCTCCGTTCTATAGTACATTGAAATATTCAAAGCGAAAAGAAAATCTTAAGACCAGCTTAAACACTCCCAAACGACATTCGATATATTCTCAGCCAATAAGTTTTCACCCAACCACTTTCCCCTATTGCCTTCTTCGTTGTTCCTTATCGGTTTACCATTCCTTATTGGCCGACCACTCACTATGTATTCGTTTCCCCAATTCATTTTTTTTTTCTGAAATCGACTGAAAAATTCGTGATGCGAGAAGATATACTGAAATTTTGAAAAAAAAATAAAAAAAATTCCAGAATGGACAACTATCACAGAATAACACAGAGTGGACAACTTCACCGTTTCCTGTGCTAAGCGATCGGTCTGTAATTAACGGGAACTGTCCTGATCACACAGAAGCTTGAAATGAATGGCATGTAATCTTTCGGCGTCAAGAAAAAAATATTTTCCACGGAGGAAAAATAGATATTCACCTAATTAAATGGTTGAGTAACTTGCTTGGCAATCAGCTGAGTGGCTGTTAAGTTTACAGTATACATTTAAATAATTTAGACTTTACAAATATATTAATATTTTTTTCCGAAATATAGTAATTTCACTCACAAACTAATCCAATTTCAACAACAGAATTAATTTGAACTTTTTAATTTGTTTTTATTGAGAAAGTAATAAGCAAAGTAAGTGACAAAAGCCTTCAGAATGCAACATTTAAATATATATTATATACACTTAAATGTATACATTTAGATACACTACATATTTAATGATAATATTACATTGAAGTAAATGATGTTGACAAAAATTAAGAAATTTTACACTTCAAGAAGATAATATAACAAAAAACAAAATTCTTAAAAAAAATTAATTTATATTTGATTTTAAATTCATTGGGAAAAGAGTTAGTTACCATTTATTTTGAATTCATAAAAGGCCAAAAACTAAAATTTTCAAGGAGTCAAAATTTTTTACAATTTGCAAAAAGAATAAATTTTATTTTGAATTAAAATTCATTTATTCTCTGGCCACAAAAGAGAATAAATTCCTTTACTGAAATTTCTTATTTACAGAATTCTTTTAAGGCACAGTTCTGCGGGTTGGTGCAAATAATAGCGATTGTTAATAGGAAGTTGAAATGGATATTATAAAATCTAGTTGATTAAAGAATTATTATAAAATCAGCATACATGATAAAAGTGTGTAAAAAAAAAAAAAACAAAAAAAAACAAACGCAATTATTTCCGCATCAACCTAATGAAAAGATTTTTCCAGATTTTATTAATCCACCAGGTAACATTAAACTTTTAATTATTATTTAGAACCTTGCTTAATTAATCGAATGAAGTGGCTGTATTTCAATTTTGAAAATAAGCAAAATGTAAGCATAAAATGCTGTTATTTTCATGGTACACCGAAAAAAATCCTGAGCACTTTCAAATATTATTTTCGTTAATAATGCGAGGGTTTAAAAGATATTTTTCATTTAATGAAATTAACATAAGAAATTTACAGTTTTTAAGGTTTTAGCATCATCTAAAACCTTATTAACGACGGTACAGATCACGGTCTATAGATATTCATGGTCATCGAGCTTCGGCCATTTTCCATTGTTTCGAGAAGCTAAGGAAAACAGATCGCGCCAGGTGCCGCATAGATCGCACTATTCCCGATCGCAACCATAGCCTACATGATAAGAGATTTTCATTCTCTTATCATGTAGGCTATGCCGCAACCTGCGATAGAGATTTTCATTGAAACTGAATATGAAAGTAAATTTTCTGTCTGCCGATAGGGTGGCGCTGCAGGCGCAATTGGGCAAATTGTACATGCAGCGCCACTTTTCAATAGAGTCCCCACCCTACCGGGAGCTAGAAACTTTAGCTTCATTTTAACAATGGAGCTCGATGACCGTGAATATCTACAGATGTATGTAGCATTTATGTCACACGCCATAACTTTTGAAAGGATTGATCTAGAGGCTTGAAATTTTCTTCATACGTAGGCCCTTTACAGAGGACGGAGCAAAAAATATAGCGAATCCTCTAGGGTGGACCAAACCATGTGCTTTTGTGGCTTCCCCAACTGACTTCCCTTCATGTCTATGGAGTTTTGATTGCGTTTAAGCAATTTGTGACGTCGGAGTTTGACTGTTGACGTCAGAATTTAAAGAACTCTATTTGAAGTATAGCGAATCCTCCCGATACTATTCGTAAAATTTTGATGCCATAACTTTTGAAAGGATTACCTAGAGGCTTGAAATTTTCTACACACGTAGGCCTTATACAGAGGACGGTGAGAAAAATATAGCGAATCCTCTTGAGTGGCCCGGGGGCCCTCAGGGACCACTTATATGAATTTCATGGTTCTTTTTTATCTTTTGAACAAAGAGGACAAAAATCCTGAAATTTCGTAAATTTTTAGTGCGGTTGTAAAAAAATAAATATGCAAGAAAAATGATAAAAGCCTCTAGGGTCCTGCCGGAGGTCCCGAGGCCCCAAATACAATTGAAGCGATAACATTTGAACGGAACGACCTAGAAACCTGAAATTTGTATATTTATAGTGTGGTACTAAAAAAATATATCAGATATAAAAGAAATGTGATGTAGGCCTATGCGGCCCGCCCGAAGACTCCGAGGCCTCAAATACAAATCAAGTTATAACTTTTGAACGGAAAGGTCTAAAACCTGAAATCTTGTATGTTTTTAGTTTGGTACTAAAAAAAATAGCCAATATAGAAGGAAGCTGATATAAGCCTCTAGAACCCCGCCAGGGGCCTCGAGGCACCAAATACAATTGAAGCTATAACATTTGAACGGAAATGCCTAGGAACCTGAAATTTTGTATATTCGTAGTGTGGTACTAAAAAAATATTGCAAATATATAAAAAAAGTAATATAGGCCCCAGCAGAGCCCCACAGGCCCCAAACACAAGCAAAGCTACAACTTTTAAACGAAAAGGTTTAGAAATCTGAAATTTTGTTTACTTATAGAAAATTACTTAAAAATTTAGCTAATATAGACTAAAAACTGGTATAAGGCTCTTGGGTCTCGACAGGGGCCCTGAGCCCCCAGTCACAAATCAAGCTAAAACTTTTGAACCGGAAGTCCAGAAATCTGAATTCTTGCATATTTATGCCGTGTTACTTAAAAATTTTGCTCTTATACACTAAAACTTATATAGTCCTCTGGGGCCCTGTCAGGGGCCCTAAACACAAACAGAGATATAATGTTTGAACGAAAAGGCTAAAATACACGAAAAACTGGTATAAGGCTCTTAGGTCTCCACAGGGGTCCTGAAGCCCAAATCAAAAATAAGCTCTAACATTTGAATAATAAAAAGGCCTAAGAACTTGAAGTTTTATATTTTTTACAGTGGGTTACTTAAAATTATAGACAATATACAAGGAGACTGGTATAGACCTCGGGGCCCCTGGCGGCCTCAAATACAATTGAAGCTATAAAATTTGAACGGAAAGGCCTAGGGACCTGCAATTTTGTTCAATCTATGTGTGGTATTTAAAAATTTAGCTAATATATATTAAAAATTATATAAGTCTTTTGGCAGGGGCCATGCGGTCTTAATCTGAAATCAAGCTATAAATTTAAAGCCTGAAGTCCAGAAACCTGAAATGTTTTATATTTATAATGTGTTGCTTAAAATTTTAGCTATTACACACGAAAATTGAGATAGTCCTCTGAGGCCTCGGCAGGGGCCGCGAGGCTCCAAATACAAATCAAGCTGTAATTTTTGTACGAAAAGGTCTAAGAACCTGAAATTTTGTATTTGTGCCCCTCCACTTATTATAGTCACGAACCGCTACAGCTCGTAACATTTTGATGCCAAAACCCTTTTATCGTTGGATAACGATGCCATAACTAATTTTTTTGGAAATAATGAATTTAGGTTTGTTTCTAGACTAGGTGACTTTTCAGCTCTGGGGCCTGTCTTTCGAGTTGACCTCGGTTGAGATTAAATGACGTTTTTGGCCACTTTTTTTTTTTTTTTTTTAGCCCAGCATGAGTTTTAGACCCTAAAAATTTGAGTTTTGAAAATTTGGCATAAGGAATTTTAAATTTGTCATCATGCAAAGGATCTCGCTAGGTATTTATGGTCATTCCATTTAGAGACACCGTTTATGTGTGCTTGTTTCAATCATGCATGTTTTAAAAACGAGAAAGCTAAACTAATTTGAAAAAAAAAAAATCTACACAATACAATTTTCATCTAGATATCTTTTTTTCTTTGATTAACTAACTAAATTTCATCTTTATTCATGAAGAACTTTATTTATTCTAGGAATGGAATCTTTATTTGTGGCTTAGCCTTCGATATAATAATTTCTCATCTTGTGGAAAAATATATACTTCCAATAAATATCTGCGTAGATAAGATATGCTCAGTTTTATTAAATTCTATTACGGAGTGTGCAGAAAAAGTAAGACTATAGCTAAAATAGGCGATTAAATTTATAGTTAAAGTTACAAATAAATTATGTATTGTTTAATTTCCATTTCAGTTACATTATTATCCAAAATTAAAGAGCAAAATTATGGATTTAATGACCAATCGATTAAAATTTTCAGAAAACAACACGAAAGTAAGATTATAGTCTTCGAAATTATAATTTTTAAAATAATTATTGTATAGCGCACAAGAAACTAGTATAACGATTAACTTCCTATCCACAATAATTTAATGCATATACAGGATAATTTCAAATGGGGGGATAAACTTTGGAGACCGAAAATGGTCCTCCGAATGCATAGTCTGAAAAAGCATGGCGCACCAGCCACCTCAGTCGTATCTTTCGTCAATATTTGAACACCGTCCTCGGCAGACGGCTCGGTCAAGGGTTCCAAGTCGTATGACCACCTGCGTATGACAATGCCCATCTGAATTTAACACCCTTGATTTTTATTGACATCTGAAGACTTCGTGTACCCTGAATCAATCTTAACGTCAGAGTTCTGTAACAAGATGTGCATGCCACAGGGTAATGCTATTCGAAAGCGTGCGTCTGTTCATGATGCGATCTGTAAATGCGATCAAAATGCCCTCTTGGTTACGCCTGTTCCAAATGACATGTGCTTTACTTCATTGTTGATATGCGGGATTCAACCCTAGGACGGCGGGTTGATGCATGTAGCCATGCTAACGGAGGACATTTTGAACATTTCATGTCAGAAAGAGTTTCTTGTGGTATATGCTGATACGTTCTGTTCTTGTGTGTTTCCCATGAGTAATGTAATTAATGAAGAGTTGTAGAATTTGAGTTCTAACAGGGAAATAAAGCGTTTCCGGATCCGTATCCATATCGCATATTTTCTTCCTCTGCATGTAAGGAATGTTTCCTGAAAGTTTGGCCTTGTCTTTTTGTTACACCCTGTAGACTCGACAACTCAACCAAGCTCTCGTTTTAATATTCTTATTTATTTCTAAAGATTTGGTATATCTGCACAAGCTATATACAGGGTGTTTTTGAATTGAGTACAGATTTTTTGGAAGATGATAGAAGAGGTCCTTGAAGTATTTTTTGTCATATGAACATGGGGTCCCCGCAGCTCCGTTTACTTACAATACTGCATTGAACAATCAAATGACACCGGGACGCAGTGTGCGTTGGTAGGTCTTTACACATGTAAAAAGTACATCAAGTGAACTTTTTAAAACAAAGCTTTACCTACTGCTTTCCCAGAAAGCGATTAGTTCATTTACATATGGACTAAACGTATTTTACAAGGGGTTGGATACCATGGAATCTCCTTGACGAAGTTTGTCCTAAGACTTTTCAACAAACAAGCACGTGCACCTTGAAATTTCTTTGCAAACAATTACTTTAAAAGTTATTACAGTAGATTGCTTGTGTTAATTGTTAAAAATTAAATAATCTAGGCCTAACAACGCACACTGCGTCCCGGTGTCATTTGATTTTTCAATGCAGTATTGTAAGTAAATGGAGCTGCGGGGACCCCATGTTCATATGACAAAAAATACTTCTAAGGACCTCTTCTATCATCTCCCAAAAAATCTGTACTCAATTCAAAAACATCCTGTATATAAAAGAAGAAACTGAGTGAGTGAGTGATCAACGCACAGCCCAAACTATAAGGCCTAGAAACTTGAAATTTTGTACAGAGGTTCTTTACAAAATGTAAGTGAGCACTAAGAAGGAGTTTTGTTTATTCTTTCTTCCTTTCCATTGTAGATTTTTTTAAATTCAATTTACCTGGAGCTGAATGGGATTTTTGCCAGCTTTAAAAAATTGTGACGTTTGCGGGAATACAATGTATCTTTTATTTTTTATCTGAATGGCATTTTTCTAGCGTCAGAAACTGTGACGTCGTTGTTTGCTTTGTGTAATGAAGACTTTTGCGAGTATTCCGTGAAAAAGCATCCACAGTAACTGGAAGACTTTCGCGCGGAAATAAAATGTATAATATTTTCTAAAAGGGCTTTTCGTGGCGACCAAATACAGTATATAAAGAAGCTGGTTGACTGACTCATCAACGCACAGCAAAATCTACTGAAGCCATCAACTCGAAACTCGGTGAGGTCATAGGACGGATAGCGTAGGGGCGTGCTAAGACCGGGTTTCTCGAATTTCGGACCCCCTGCCCACCCAGTGGGACAGAAAGGAATTGCACGTTCGGTCGCTTGGCTCCGCCCCCAATAAACGCAGATTTTCGAAATTTTGCAGGAAAGTTTCTAGCTACCATTCCAAAAAAGTAGTTTCCCCGATTTTCGATATTCGAATTTTAAGGGTGCGAAAGCTGATAAAAATCGATTTTCGGGGGTGTTTCACAAATTTTCTGATATCTTGATGCAACTTCGCGGGGAATAAAGATAAAGCAACGAAATTCGAAGGGAAGGTTCTCAAGGATATTTCCGCTTTGTGAGGAGCGCCAGAGGCTTCTTTGATGAAATCTTGCAATTTCTGAATGTGATTATACAGAAAAAGTGAACATTAACCTCCACCTTTTATCTCCGGCCCTGCGTCTAACTCACTCAGCTAAAGGGTCGGTGATTGGAGGCGAGTGAAGCAGAATACAATAAAAGCATTTTTAAAAACTTTGTCTGTTTGAACATGCTAATCTCCAAAACTACCTGACGAATTTTCATGGGGTTTTCACAGGTAAGTTCAGCGTAGCTTGCAGCAACATATAGGCTTACGAAAAAAAAATCTTAATTTAAAGTTTCTGGAGTATGTTCAGCTTAATACAGTTCGTAGAAAAGTAAAAGATGGCGCTTCATTAGTTGATTTTTAAAAGGAGCTCATATATAACAATAGCGAAGCATTGCCGGGTCTGCTAGTCTAACCATAAATAATTATGTTTCTCATGCGTAGCAAAATAAATTTAAGAGATCCAAACTCTAAGTAATAAATTTTAATCAAGTTTTCTTTTTTTATGAATTAGCAACATTTGAAGATATTTGTTGAAGCCCAAAAGGCCTTCATGAATATAAGGCATCCAGATTTCTTAAAAGAATTCAGGTAAAATTAATTATTTCTAATGAATTAGTGAAAAAGAAAAAGAATAATGGTGCATGTTTAAACTGTTAGCTATAATTGCGATTTTAAACGTTTTTTATCAAAAGATGTATAATATTAAAAAAGAGACAGGAGTCATATTGTCATGTATAAACTACATAAATGTCTTAAATACGAAATAATTACTGTGATTATAAAAATATGACTTATGATGCTGAAGAAGTTTAAAGTCGAAAGCTCTAAATTCACAAGACAATGTTCAGATGATGAATTAGGTGAAACAGGGACAAGTCGTTACACGGGTAAGTTGTTACAACTTATTTTAACATCAGTAGGCAGACACATGCACTGCCCTGCCAAAAGGTATCCGGACCCCCCCTTCCACGTGCCCTGTATGGAAATGCTGTCGTCAGTAACGCATTGGGCCAACCTTTGCTGCAATTACTGATGCAACACGACGAGAAAGGCTGTCCACAACTTATGCAAACTCCGCTAGTGTGATATGGTGCCATACGGTCGTCAAATGGTCCAGCAATTGATGACGAATTCTGACCGGGCTCATGTGCATTCGTACACGGCGCTACAGCACATCCCACAATGCTTCGATTAGGTTCAAGTCGACTCTGGGCAGGCCACAACCGGATGTCCGCACGGGCGAATCATGCCTGTGTTGAACGAACGGCATGACATGGGCATTGTCCTGCTGGAAGAAGCAGTCCGATGAGGTGCCGTAGAAAGTGCGTTTCCAACATCTCTTGGTACCGTGGAGAATTCAGTCGCAAGTCGACACCGGTGATAGGTCCTACGCCTGATGTACAGAACGTGGCCCACACAATAACCACAGCGCATAAAGTCCTTCACTGCGGGTGCGAGGCACTCTGGATCGTATTTCTCGTTTGGTCGTTTTTCATCGCTCCACATGACCTTTGGCCAATTATCACTAGTCCATTGACGATGCTCCGTACACCATCGTACAACATCATTCACCCTTGAGACGAATGACTTCTTCTTTCCGGTTCTCCCACAGAAGCCATTCTCATGGAGGGCACGTTGCATTGTGCGCACTGATGGGCCACGGGCTGCGGCTGGTGAGTAGGCGTCTGGGTCCCCTAGAACAGCAGCATTGATGTCCCGCAGGGTGTCTTTGCTATGCCTCATCACCACCCGAGACAGCACGTTTGTCTCTCGGCGACAGGAGTAGAGTTCGCCCGGAACATTTTTCTGTCGTTGTTGCACCTCCGAATTTCACCTCGGTACCCCACAATCATTATTCCTCTCTCAAAGTCGGATAATTCTCGGACCTTTGTCATATTGACTGGTCTTGTCACTGTTTGTACCATCTGATGAGTCGTGTCTTTAATATGCATACTATCAAGTGGATCCTACAGGGCGATACTACACGAACGTCATGAACATAAGGGTGTCCGGATAATTTTGGCAGGGCAGCGTATATAGGATCCTAGTCTCTACTGGATCCGATGAACTCTCTCCCTCCTTGCCGTTGGCGTGCACGTTTCGCAAATAAGAACAATTTTTCGATTTTTTTGTACATCCTCGTAATTTTTCTCTCAGTAGTTCCGAGAAAGCTCAGGTATCAAGTTATAATGTTACGCGCAAGTTTCGGGAAAAATGTGGCCTCGTTTTCGCTGATCGTGAACTTTGTTCAAAAGCTTGGTTTGGGCCAGATTGCTCCAAGCTGATTCGGAAGAGGAAACATTCTGCCTGATGTGTTGCAAGCCGTATTCTGAATAAACACTTTACGAAAATTACATACAGCGTCTGCAGTACAAGAAATGAGCACATTTTGATCGCACGAATGGCGATCCTTATTATGAGTGTAATAAATTAAATTCTGTTGATGTGTAGTGGCCCGATTTTGTTTCGTTTTTTATGAGTATCTGTATTAGGTAAAAAACTCTAGTTGAATAGGGACAGAATTACTGGTACGGTTAAGCGCTTAAATTATTAACTTTGATGTCATTGACTCTTATTAATAATTCTTTTAAATGACTGAAATCACATTGTTTGTCTTCACTTAGTCCATCTCTGTTGATGCCAGAAATGATATTGGAACCCGAAACCTGCACTGGAGAAAATTCAAAAATAGAAAGAAATAAGTCAGACGCATGGTATTCGATTGAATCACTCCACGATGTGTCTATTGAAAATTTTGATGGGGAGACTTTTTCGGTAATAGCTTCCGGTAAACGCCGTGACAGTCAGGTGAAGAACTCGCAGCTACTTTTTTACCTTTTCCTATCGATTTCTTTTTATATTGTGACAAGATCTTCCTTTTCTTGTCACAGAAAATTTATGCCAGTTTTCTTGTTGATCTCACTAACTTGTTATAATATTGTGCTCTTTTTGGACTAATTTTATTGACTATATCTCTGAGCGAATAAAACCAGAAAACTAAATTAGGATTGTCAATGGGTCACACTTTAAAACGATTGTTTTTTTGTATTTTTTGCGCTCCTCCTCATCTAAGCGGTTGCTATGGAAATCATCTTCTTTAGCGGATGTGTTACTCTGGTGATGTGTTTGGATACAATAGGAGGAAGCGAAAAAGGGAGAAGACAGGCAACGGTGAGCGTGAACGGAGCCACAGAATGCAAACTTTCAATTTAGTGTGATATACAGGGTGATTTAGAAAGATAGATCAAGAATGAAATACCATGTACAGTTTGTAGCGGTGAACAAAATTTTTCCTATAAACATGGGTCTCCGGAAATGCATCCTTCAGAGATAATGCAACTTGTACGAGGTAGGAATGACATTACAGTAGGTGTTCAAAATGCCGTCCCTGAGCCTCGATGCAGGTGTTTAGTCTGCGAACGAGATTCTCGCGAACTCTAGTGAAGATGTGGGTGATCACGGTTTAGAAAACGCTGTTAGTAAATCCTTTCCGCTTCAGTAGCATTATCTTGTGCGTCGCCGTAGACGAGATGCAAGTCCGCCAGCTCCGCATTAGTCAAGCGATCTATTGTACGAC
Source organism: Rhysida immarginata (assembly GCA_023313115.1). Taxonomy (NCBI): domain Eukaryota; kingdom Metazoa; phylum Arthropoda; class Chilopoda; order Scolopendromorpha; family Scolopendridae; genus Rhysida; species Rhysida immarginata. The sequence goes on from JAHWFO010008967.1 coordinate 276,841, forward strand.
AATGGAGTTAATGTTTCGTTTCCTCTCTTTTAAAGCAGAGAACACGAACAATTTACATGTTTAGATCCTAATTTACATGGACCCTACCATTGCCCTCCTGGTAACGCACATCCATTCCTACCTCGTACAAGTTGCATTATCTCTGTAAGGATGCATTTCCGGACCCATGCTTATAGGAAAAATATTGTTCCCCGCTACAAACTGTACATGGTAGTTCATTCTTGACCTACCTTTCTCAATCACCCTGTATATATGGGTTATTACATGTCAGTTCAGGCAGATCGGCCTCGGTGGCTCAGCGGTTGCGTGATCGCCTCTGATGCCCGAGTTCGCGGGTTCGATCCCGGCCGAAGACGACGAGGATTTTTCAGGGGGAAATCCTGAGATCACGCACTTCCTTCGGAAGGGAAGTAAAGCCGTTGGTCCCGTGTAGTCGTTTGCCGGCTGCACGTTAAAGAACCCTTGCGATGCAAAATTTGCGGCCCCTATAACGCCGTCCTGAAATGACCATAGCAGTTGAAAAGGACGTTAATACCAAACAAACCAAACCAGTTTAGGCAAGCGTTTTTCAGTTCATGGTATTTCATTCTTGACATCTCGGATTTCAATGAAATTTGGTATATACACTGGCCCTAGGGAGTTAGCAATGAATATCATATATTATTAATTTTTATAGATTTTTATGGAAGTTACGGACATTTATAATTTTCGAAATTTGAAAAATCTATAAAGTTCTGTAATTTCGGGTGTATTTTTTAAGATATGATTGGTGACGTATAAAATTGTAGATTTTATATAAAATGTAGATTCTATATAAAATTTTGAAAATTATATTATTTGAATTTAATTACTTGGAACTTCTCTTCATCTGTCTCAATGGAGAGCGCTGTCTTGAAAGGACCAGAAACTTGATCTTAGCCACACAGATTTTCATCCCAGCCTTTTCATTCTTGGCTGAAAACTAATCTAGTACATGTAGAAGATTGGTGCTAGAAGACCCAAGGAGGAAAAGGTCGTTACCAAAGACCAACAGTCGCGCACACAAACACGCTCATCGGCTTGGCTGTTCCTGTCTATCCATCCAATGAACAAGAGGGGCGACAGTACGCATCCTTGGCGGAGTCTAACAATCACGCTGAACGGTCTTGACTTAATGCCATTTATCTGGACGCACATTTCAGAGCTTTCGTACAGAGACATGATAGCAACCAGTAATTAATTGCCCATCCACTCCGTACCCTTGCAACATTTGCTAGAGCTTCTCCCGATGAAGTTATATGCTTTTTCAAAGTCCACAAAGCAAACGTAGACATCTTTTGCATACTCTCAGATGTGATCCGTTGTGCTTCTGCCAGGTCGGAAACCACACTGCTCCCCGATAGTTTGGAGTCGACTATTTCCCGACTTCTCTTCTCCAGACACAGCGTACGTTTCCCAGAAATGCTGAGTAAAGAGATGCCTCGATAGTTGCTGTAATCTCTCCGATCTCCCATTTTTCAAGATCGGGGCCACAGTTCCTGTCTACCATTGCTTAGAGGCCTGTCCAGATATCCATCAGCTCTGGGTTTGTGATAGAAAGACGGCAGTTTCGGTGATCCGAAGGGGTCTCGCAAGGGATCAAACGCAAACGGATCCGACGTCTCTGGAGGGCAGATTCGTGTGGTAACACAGGATCATTCGTCTCGGGGCCAGACGTTCGTTACGTCGCGGGGACTAACGGGCGTTCTGTCATTTGGAAACACATCTCGGACGCCTCCACTGGGTCTCTGGTCCACGCTCGGAGAAAAATTTACGTCCTTGGTATTTATAGCAATATTAAGGGCAACTCTCAGAAATTGTTTTATTTCTCGATAAGAATCATTCGGGATCATTGGAGGTTTTTCGCAAAATGTTTACATGTTCATGGGCTCCACAAGGTGGTCAAAATACAATGTTCATCTTGGGGAAAAATAGTTACACATTAGTCAGGCCCAGGAAAATAACACAGTTCAAACGTCAGTGAGACAGGTATACTAGTCCTTTATCGAAGACGGTGAGAGCGTAGCGGCTCTTTCGGCTCGTTGCGGAGAGGGAAATACCTTTTCAGAACGAAAGTTGTGCGTCAAAGTCCAACAAACGGGGTTAGGCGAATCGAAGTTTCATAGTCGGTCTCATGGAACGTTCGTCGAATTAAACACGTCCGCGTCGAAGATCCTTCGGGTTCAACACGGTCGCTTGCTTTTGGAGATTTGCTTTCCTACTTTCTCACTCTCACTCAGGGAGAGCGGTTTCTTTTCCATGGCTCACATTCTCAGTTAAAGCCAAAACGTCTCACATTTGTTCTTTTGAGCTTACAAAAATATGATAAAGGCCAAAAGAATTTTATTTTTATTTTTTTTTCCATTTTCTTCATTATATTTGGGGTCGTTACAATATATAACAATACGGTATACCGCTATGGCTTTCGTTATCTTATAAAATATAAGTTTAATGTATGGCAGGATAAACAATTTATCGGTATCAAAAGATCACAGAATTTAAAAAGTAATTAGTAAAAATATCCTGTTTGAAGTACAGAAAAAAATAAAATAAAATAAAATAAAATAAAATAAAATAAAATAAAATAAACATTTATTGCTTTGTTTTTAATAAGTGCATTAAACATTTTATCCGCAAAGACTATCTTACTGAAATAGAAAGCAGCGATTAATCTTTTCAGTTAAAAATACTGTAATACGCCCACACTAGTCATAAATCTGATCCTCATTTCTATTCTGAACGGCCAAGTCCATTTTAAACTTCTGTAAAGGTTCAGACCTTACACGGATTTTATTTGTAGTTAAATTGATTTATTATTCAGTAATGCATATTTATTTTTGTATTATGCATTTGGGACTTTTTGAAAAGTGTTGTCTATTGACTTTTACAAATAGCAGTTTATGCTATTATAAGTAATGGCTCATATTCTTTTGATCGGTTTTTCTAAAACGGGTTAGGTTTCTACATTTTTTGGAAGCTAGAATTTTAGGGGAGATCATTTAGAATCTCTTTGTTCAGTGTTAAGAAATTTTATGACCTAGAGGGTGAAGCATGACTAATGTTCGCTTCCTCTTTCTTAGGCATTTATCTCGCTTTTTGGGAAGGGAGTGTTTGTTCACCCTTCTTGTCTTCTCAACTCAATGTGTTTTGAGATTGTCCAGTCGTTGGGATGGGATGTTGATTATGCCAAGAATAGAAATTGTCCCTCACCACCCACCACTGGTCGGATTGCGTTGACAGCCTTATTGCCTTGGGCATGTTTCTGGAATGTTCGGGAAAAACAGGTGGTTGACCGGCATCCCGGCGCCGAACCCTGGACCAGATGTCGCGGGCGGTTTGATCCGGTTTTTGGAGCACTTTGGTTGACCGGCGTGACGTCACACCGTTCACTATTGGTCGGCTGATCGAGTCCTTTTTTCGGAAGAAAAAACTTAGTTTTTCTCGATCTGGGAGAACGATCTTGGCTTTTGCGCCGTCAAGACCTTTCCAGCGGCTTTCTAATTCTTGCCCTCTTCATGTAGGCTGTTGCGGACGTAAGTGTCGATGACTGGGGCTTAGCTTTCCTCGGTTGGCTGCAGAAACCACTGCTTCCAAATGTCCAGTTTTGCACAGTTTGCATGCGAGGGATCACCTAAATTCTTTTATTTTAATGTTTCTTTTTAATTTGGTGCAACCAGTTTTTCCTTTTGTTTTTGCTCGATTTTTAACGAGGTCTTTTTAACGTTGTATTCCATCGCGGTGACCCCGCGTTAACAATGCTTTTCTCCCATAACATATCAGTTAGTCTTTGTCCCTCGGTCTTTTCCTGAACTGCTGTGTCACCGTATCCAAGTTCAGACGAACGAAGTAGACAAGAGATGACCCAAGATTCAGACGTCCCGCCACTCCCGTTGTCCAGCCTCCACAATGCTGATGATGCTGTTCCGTTTGAGTATGCGTGAGTTCTAGACCTAAGTTTTCAGTCCCTGGCCATTTTGAAGCGTTTTCCTTTGTATTACCTTTTGTGAGTTGATTGCCATTATTATATTCCACTTAATACAATTATTCATATAACTAAGTTCCCTTTCGCTAAAGCCATGCGCAAATTTATTGAGTTCCTTTTACCATGACTAGATCAATTGTGTAAATTAATTACTTTATTCTTTGCGACCCTGGAAGAGAGGTCAAATGTCATTTACATATTATTTACTTTAATTGTTCCTCACATGAATAAATTTATTTATTATTCCGTTACACCAAAGATCTCGAGTCTATCCTTCCTTGGGCAATCCTCACCTGGGCCGAACCCTATAGCGGATGAACCTTGGTGTGAATTTCATATTAAACCTTACCACTCAATTCAGCCACGATAATTCAAAATTCTGCCTTAGGCAGTGGCGCATTTTCACGACTGCAAATAATTGAGATTCACATTAAAAACATAATCGTTGGCTCACGGTTGATGTTTTACATTTAAGGAACCTGTTCAAAAGGCCAAACCTTACACCGATTGAACAGGAGGGCCCTTACACTTCTATGATATTCGTTCAAATTACTAGATTTTATAACCGATCAACTTCCGAGCAACTCAAATCAATTCCTGCCAAGCAAGTGAAAAGGCTTTTGGAATAAACTGTACATAGACTAGCCTTCGACAGAAGAATGAAAAAGCCTATTCATTATAGTGAAAATAAATTGACATTAGAATTTTAATAATTTTTTAAAGAAATTAATATTTTTCAATGTCTAAAGGAAAGATTGTAAAATATATTTGAAACAATCAGTTCATGTGCAATTACTGAATATCTTTTAATTTTTCTTTTTTTTCCCTTTAGGATAGGCAGGAAAATGTAGCTTCTGACGATCAAGGCGTTTCGATGTTATTAGAAATGTCTGCAAAATATATAGAAATAGTGGAAAAGAATATTTTTGACATTGTGCCTAAATACGTAACCCTACTCTTGATTCAAGATGTAAGTTGTAAAAACATTCAGATTCAGTTTATTGGTATTAAGCAAAATTAATATTTATAGTGTTAATTTGTTAGATAAAAATTCTAATCTACAAAATTCTAATAAGTAATTTTTAAAATTAATTAATGGTTAAGATGTTTATTGTATTTATGAAAAGAAAAAAAAAACAGGGAAAAATTGAAATTTCAGGGAAGACTAGGTGTTTAAACTATTTGAAAAATTGCTCAAATTTCAATTATGACGTATGAAGGATCGCATTTTTTTAGGATAATACGATTATCCTGAGAAGCAGTTTTAATATCTTGATTGAAGATAAGATTTATTCCAATGCCCAAAGAAAATTCTATGTAATTTTAATTGATATAATTAGTTTAATGTATAATTCATATAATTCCACATTTTTTTTTTGTTTATCTGCTGGACCGTTTAACTTTGCACAAATGTTCATAGTGACTTGAATTTGTGCATTCTATATTCAAAGGCTTAAAAGTCATTATCAAATATCAATTAACTTCAGTTGAATAGTTATTATGCAACATGGAGAAATTTGTGACGACATTGTTTGATCATTTGTTAAATCTGAGAAACATTGGTAATGTCCAGACACCAATGAAGCCGCGAAATTCCTTTTAAATGTTTGTTAACCATTATCAAGGTTCAGAAAATATTTTATTATGAAGGCAGATTCAATTGATTCGCCATGATGGGGAATTCGAGATTCGGTACATGGTCACTTGCTAGATATATTATGCCATAATGAGAATGGGTGTACTCAATGGATAAGTAAGTAACTCCCAAACCATTGTCTACCATTGGGATGAGATTGTCTACTTAGGCTCCGTAATCTGATTCCAATTTCATCAAACGCGAAGTTTTTAGTCTAAAATGAAAACATTTTTCTTTGCCGTCTCGCCAGAAAGCAGTCACGTTTTTCTTGTGATTTGATTTATAAAATAATTAGTCATTAACAAAAATCTGATTTCCCGTTTATAGAATAGATCTTAATTCTACTAAATAAAGAAGTAAATTAACAGATCTACATTACAGCAGTGACCTATTAGAGGACTTTGCTCTCGATTGAATTTGTTTCCATACAATTCCTATGTTTTTCACAAAAAATACTGAACAGAAATGTTTGAACAGAAAATCTATGAACAGAAAATGTATGTTATTTTATTATTCAGTAAAAAAATATATCAACCGTAATATATTGATATAGGTTTACAAGAATTCTTTTAAATTCCTTTTCAGATTTTGAAATTTGTTGGAACGCCGTTAATGACAGATATTAACATACAAACGAATTGGGTATGTTTTAATTTTGTTTTTTTTTTAAACAGTGCAGCTTTTAACTATAGCCAGGGGTCTAAGGGTCAAATGTAAGGGCCCTTTTGCCAAGGTCAACAGCAAAATGCGCCCACAAGTGAAATTGTCTGGTGCCTTTATTCATCTAAATTCGTCACTGATTTTGAAGTAACTTTTAATTAATTCCTATTGTTGTATCAATAACCAATACGTGTGCAAATACCTTTTATACCATATAGTTTTATATATCACTTTTAGTGAAAGTGTTGTGTTCCAAATTGGAAATGAAAGTTTTTCAGAAAAGGGAGATTTTAGTGAACAAGCATTTATGGAAGAATTTCAAAAATGAATAATTATTAATAGCCTACTTCAGATTAAAAATATAGTATCGAATTTACTTTCCAAGCAATAGGCTATAGTTTAAATATCACTGAATTTTAAATTAGCACTTTCAGAATGAATAAATATATTCATTGAATAATATGGAATGCTTTTTTTTTTACTTGACTGCCATGAAAAAGTTGTAAATATCGTCACAATTCAATCGAAACATTTTGCGCGAAACAAATTTGATTAAAAGAGATATGCATTTATCGACAATGTGTCAGCCGTTTTATTCGAGCTTGATTCATAGAGCAAAGTCCAGAATTAGATAGATGCCTATAAATTTTCGAATGAAATATATCAATTACTAGTGTAATATTACGATAAGTAACACGGTATAGACGACTTGAGATAGGTACGAGGAACTTTATTTTATTACCTTTTTAATTTAAGACACGATAGACTTTAGCATTTCTAAGTTCAGACCAAGAGTGATTCAACTAAACTGAATATTATCGTTAAACATTTTGCTACAAAGTCCTTTCAAGAGTAAAGCAATGTTTGAGGCTTGTTTCTTAACCGAACACCATCCGTTTTACTGGTCAGGGGTATGTGTTAATTATTTTAGGAGCGGGGGAGGAATCTACGGAGGAATCTAAGAAAAATTACCCGTTGTTTTTAGATGAATTAAAGCTTTTTGAGTAAAATAATTTTTCTTCTTCATATTTTTAAGATTGCGTTAATGGAAGAAAGCGACGAAGTACGGCAGGAGAAAAGTAAATTGCAAGCATTTATTGACACGACAAAGGAAGCATTGGAATTTATTAATCAAATTTCTTCATCTTAATATATGAATTATAAGTACACTATCTGAAGCTATGTAATTTAAAATACACAATTGATGTTTAATAAACAAATGTATAAAATACAAAATCAGAAGACATTTTGTTGATTGATTGATTGGTTTGATCAACTGCTACCAACGAAAATAACAAAGGTAGCTTGGTGCCAACAAATCCCCAACAAGGCACTGAGAACAAAGACAAAAAGACAAATCACAAAACAAAAACACATAAGAAAACGGTAGAATTAAAAAGAGCCAACATGGATAATAATATTAAAAAAAAACAATCAAAATTCTATTAGCTTTATACAATTGATTAAAACAAGATAAAATTTTAAATAATAAATTAAAATTAAAACAAAGAATATAAAACAATTCTCGATTTTTAAACCGCGTATTACATTTTAAGTTTAAATAAGCCAAATAAAAAGGACTGTTAATCTTAACGTTAATAATATTAGTAAGAGTTTTAAAATTCTCCGCATGAAAGATGCCAACACACTCGCAAATGTCCAAATCTTGAATCTGAGAAAAAGTATAAATATCAATTCTGATATAGCAGTAAAAATAAAGTCTTGCGAATAGACTATACACTCTATGAAGTCTAAAGAGGGTGAGTACGTTACAACTAAACGATTTACATACGCAAATTTTCCAGCCACATGGTTAACAGGGCTACGCGGTCATAAAGGAGACATCGCTTCATCATTCTTAAACATTGTACACACAAACGCTAGGTGCGAGAATGCCGCCAAAAATCGATAGATATTGGGAAGGATATATAAATGCACTTTCCGACGCCAAGTGGTCCTATTCCATGATTATAAAACAATACAAATCCAGGAGTCTCATAATTTCGAAGGCAGGAATCTGTAACATCTTATATATAAAATGCTAAATCCTCCTGCTCCGTGCCCGTTTCCATAGTGACGAGCAACAATACAAGTTTCATTGTTTCCAACAAATGAAAAAACACTGATTGTTAAAATCCAAAAATCGCAGCCGACGAAAAAAATATTAAAAAAAATCCTATGTTTTTCGTAGACTACGGTTCGAAAATATATTGACGTCATAGATTTAACTATATACATCTATTGACATTTACAAATAGCACACTAAAATAAATAAATCAAGTTAAATCCTAAGTAAGTAATTTAGCTATTCTAAATTACGAAATTCATTACATGTACACGATTCTCATATTTTAATTTTAATAAAAAATAATAACATTCAAATAACACATTTTGAAATTGATTAACAATTCAAGTCACAAGTAGGTAACATTAGTTTTTACATTTTATGATATTCGTTATATAATAATAATTTTTCAGTTCTAGAAATTAATAAAAAGGAAAAATTCATAAATTAGAAAAATAAAAAATCAAAAGCAAAAAACATTTATTTCTCATTTTTTTATATTCATCTTATGTGTATAATTAATTTTTTTAGTTATAAAATATAGTGGTCGTGCCTCCCAAAAACGGTCTGCCGAGGAAATAGAGCAGTGAGGGTGGTAAAACAAACAAAAAAAAAAAAAAATTTAGCCCGATGAGCCATTTTCACTGAAGAGCAAATTTTACCTCTAATAGTTGTAAATGTGTTTTTGTGTTAGATTTTATCTCAAATTGACAGTAGTGACTTTGTCGCATTGTAACAGGACACATTGTTTTAGTTTCGCTCTCATGTTGACAGTGAGTTTTTTTATTATTAGCAATACTATCAATTATCGCAGTCCTGCCAATTATTATAATCCTGTCACAGATGAAATTTTTTAAAAATAAAATCGAACTTGCAGTTTCCAGTTACGCAGTAACTATCGCACGCCGAGCTTTCGAATAAAATCAGAAGCAATAACATTATTTATTGGATGCTCGGATCGGTGCAGCCAGCTGTGTCTGGCGCGAACTGTGGTGATCCGTTGTAAAAAACTTGAGCTAGGAAAGAAACCCCTGCTGTCTGTTTTCCAAATCTTTGTCCCCATTCCCTTCTATGGTCATTACTCAAGACTCATGACCGAAATAGTTCCCAAATGAGATCCTGAGAAGTGGGACAGGTGTTTCCTATTAGTGTTCAGCATCACAATAAGGCATTCTTTAGGTGATGAACCAATACTTCTCCGCATTGAGAGGCCTCAGGTGCATTGTTTGGCCACATGTACGGATGCCGCAATACCGTCTTCCTAGCCAGTTGCTATTTTCCAAGTCGGTGGTTGGGTTAGGTCACGTCACCACGGGGCGGGTGGGGTTTGGGGGGGGGGGGCAAAAACATGAACTTGGTCGTAAACCCATAAGAAATAAAAATCATGGGGTTAGGTTAGGTGACCGTGGAAGTAGCAGAAGAAGAGGAGAAATATGTCTCTTAAGAGATCAAGGAGTCGGTCTAGAATTACATTGATCATATGCGTTCGAGTCGTTTGGGTATTACCAATGAGGACATGCACCTGATGGCGGAAAATCTGGAGCGCTGCCCCGCGACCTTAACAAATAGGCGGGATGGAAACTAAGTAAACATTTTTATTTATTATTGGCAGTCCTGTCAATTATCATAGTCCTATCACCGGCGAAATATTATAATTAAAATCGAATTTACAGATTCGCCTGTTGTGGCACCGTCGTATGACGGGCTTTAATACTAGTACTAAATAAAAACAGAAAAGGCTCAATACCAGCAACCTTGGACGAACCTGGACCCTCAAGCAGAACACCGGAGATTGTAGCCAAAGTCAAGCGTTTTATCTTTGCAGAAAATCCCAAGACACAAAGGGCTATCGCAAATAAGGTAGGGGTATCACAGTGAATGGAACGCAACATAATGCACAAAAATCTCCGACTGGTTAAGCGTCCAAAACCTTGTATGGGTGCATCAGGATAAAGCTGCGAGTCATACGTCCAAGTCAACGGTCGCCCATTTGCGAACACTTGAACTGGAGATGGGCATACATTCAATTCCGTTTGAAGACATACCCGTGAAATTTCCAGACGTATCCCCCATGGATTATTGTGGCTTTGGACCGCTGAAACGCGCCCTTGGAAGTAGACGACCCCGTACATTGGACGGCCTATGGAAAGTCTGTGAAGAGGGGTGGGCACAGATCGACCTAAATTCTATGCGGCGAAGTCTTATTGAATGAAACTGCGATGCAGAGCCATAGTTCGACACCGTGGGCACCAGATAAAACATCACCGAACATATGGCGGCGGATTTTCTCATAGATTTATGACGCTTGCAAATCGTTTAGTTGTAACGTATTAAACCCTCTATATTTGATGCAAGTCTATTATGATTTGATGGAAATCCCCAGATTACGAGATTGGTAAAACTATGCTAAATAATAATCCAGGCGCTTACTCGAAATTTGCTTCTTTGTAATATTTTTATAGATTTATATAGAATACTGTTTTAACAGACTTTAAAGGCGATACATATGGTTTTGTTATGTGCTCGATTGCTTTTCATATTGCTGCTTATATCTCTAACTATTTGCATGAGAACAGGCAGCAGGCAAAGAAGTGGAAGGGTAATATATATTTAAGTTCAAAAATATTACTGAAGACCTAACCAGGTATTTAAAAGTGTTTCAATTATATGTGGCTTCGGATTAATAGAAAAGCGGAAAATCGCGGATCCAGTAAAGATTTTCATGCCTGTATGATGGTTTGAGCAGATTTCTTTATATCATTTTGTAAATACTACATAGATGTGATACATTTTGAAATAAGAACGGATTATAACGATCACGAAAGCGAGGAATTCTTCACGAGTCATTTTGATTTATTTATTTATTTATTTGGGAAATTTCCCGTTCGAATTTTATGAACGGGAAATGTTCATTGTGATAAGAATAATAGCAATCGAAACTGCAAGTATTATTCTTTTGTCTTCAATTTTCCCCCGTCCATTACCTTACTTTATCTATTCATAATAGAAAACAAAGTGGCAAAAATTCCTTCAGGAGGATGTCACGATCGAAGAATGCGAAAAATGTTTTGAAAGTATGAATGGTAAGAAATGGTTTTTGTCTTTTACCAGGATGTTTTCAGGAAGAAGGAATAAAAGCTTCTGTTAGACCAATCTTGTTGAGCTTCTATATGGCAAAATAGTTCAAATTCGTTGTGATGCTTTTACGAACGCAGTATTCACTATCTTTTTTTGTTTTAGTTAATAAATTCTAACTATCCTTTATCGTTGTAAGACAGAAGAGCATTAGCATTTGCATGTTAACGATGAGAAACGTTGATATTCGATTCGACATTAATACTATATGCGTATAATAATACTTAGTACGGTTTAATAATACTTTATTAAGTACCGAAAGGTATCAGTGTGGGGAAACGTGTGGGGAAACGTGCCTGTCTGTCTGTCTGCCCGTAACTCTAACTCCTCCGAGGCTATGAAAGATTTTCAAAATCTGTTTTCGTCAGTCGATGGATATGGTTCATTGATACGAACCAATCACAATAATTATCTAAATCGGTTCATTGGCACATGCACAAGTGGGACCTTCA
>JAHWFO010008967.1:293788-330683 GCA_023313115.1 Rhysida immarginata
TCTACCTAAACATTGCGGATACAAAAACGGATTTCCGTTACTCGCGCGGCCGCCTTTGAGTTTTACTCTCGTTTACGCTCATTTTCGTCAATGCACGCAATAATCTTCATGCCTTTAAGAACATCACTATGTGCATAAATTGCCAAAGTCCGAAAAAGAATTAGAGAAGAATTATTAGAATTATATTTCTTAATTGATCTTAAAAGAACTCAATAAATAATCGCATTTATTTTAAGGATCAAAAAACGAGTATTGTTTTGCTTTCGATTTGAACTTTTAGGAAGAAATTCCATCACACATCACGTTCTGAAAATTTCAATATACAGTATTTTTTCAGAATTTTCATACGTCATAAGGTTCTTCGCAGCGAAAGAAATAAGGAGAACTAAAAACCTCTTCTCATTTTTTATTTTTAGTAAGAGTTCCAAATCTGGTCGAGAAGAGAAAATTCTTAACCGGTTTAAATTACTTTTTTTTCTGAAATTAATGCGATCGATTTTAAAAATGATTCCATGCATGATAGAACTGTTGGTGATCTCTGAAATACAAGAGAGAGGTAGTCAACATTAGGAAAAGCGTATTTTATAGTGATTTTTTTATAATCATAAATGAGCATGACAAAGTGAGTCTGTTTCTGTTTTGACTACTACTCTCGTAAATAGTATCCAAATTATTTTTCTCTATTGAATGATGAATTTATTAAGAGCCTCTACATAAAACCGCAGTGTATTTAGAATTTCCAGTAATTAAGAGGAAGTGAATAAAGGAAATGCACACAAAAGGATTATGTGGCACGCCAAAAATGTGTCATTTGGCCTAAGGAGGGACAAGGCGATGAAATCATCAAAAGTGTCACAGTCTTTGAGCATAAAATAAGATCTCTCGAAATTACAGTTGTTTAACTTTCTGAGACTACTCTCACTGATCTACCTCCTTCCGCTCTGAAATATTTTGTTAGAACCAATTTTATACCCTGTTAAAGCCATTTCAAATAATGAACTTTGAAGCATCACCAGATATTTTAGCGTTAGAGTAACTTATTCATTTTAAAATTATAAATTTTATTTACATATGCCATTTCGATCTTCAATTACTAAAGTTTTAAGCAATTAAAGTTAACAACAAGAAATGGATAAAATAAATTCCCATAAAACGCAATTATTATTTAGTTGCTAAATTATTTTATCTATTCGATACAGGTTTAAAATTATTTTTCCGTAATTTAAATAATAATAATAACAACAACAACAACAACAACAAGAAACATCCCCAACACAGCTCTCGAAAGACTCGTTCAGAGAGAGGCAGAGGTCTTATTGACATAATAGATCTACACTAAAAATAGACCAATCACTTAGAGAATTCTTTTACTCTAAACAACACACATCACCATTGCACAAAGCTATCTGCATAGTTGATACAAACGCCTTTAAATCTGAACAGCGTGCAGAACACCCATGCACTAAACTTCGATCATGGCTCGGAAAGCAACTCCATGTCAATCTTTCTGACCTCAACCAGGCGCACGTCACGTCGACAAAAAGAAAACGTCAAACTTTTGGTTAAGTGAAGGGGGGGTCTCTTTGGAGAAACTGAAGGAACCATGATTGCCATACAAGACCCAAATTTAAAACTATAGAAAACATTCGACTGATGGGGCTTGCAGGAAATGCCTTATCGCAGAGGAAACCGTCTAACATGCAGACAGTTTATTTACACAGATATAAACAGGTAGCCACCTACATCATATCAACATCTAGCTGATACACAAGCTTAGTAACACCAACACTCCATACTATAAATATCCCAGGGATTGTCTTAGAGAACACAATACTTACAGTATATATTTTGACAGTTATAATCCTAAGCACTTGTTATATAGCAAGGAAATTCCTACACACAAATATAATACTCCCATAAACATTAAATATTTTTTTCCTTCCTTGCATTTGAGGCCCTTGGGCTTGGCCCTGTCTTGGGTTTGCCTTTGGGACTTGGCTTCCGGATTTGATCTGAGTTTAGTTTATTCAAAACAATAATAATAATAATAATAATAATAATAATAATAATAATAATAATTAATAATATCGTCATTTCCTCTAAAAGTGAAAGTAATGGACATTTATATTCATCGGCCTCGGTGGCTCAGTGGTTGCGTGATCGCCTCTGAAGCCGAGGACGCGGGTTCGACCCCTGCCGAGGATGACGAGAGGGATTTTTTCAGGGGAAAAATCCTGAGATCACGCACTTCCCTCGGAAGGGAAGTAAAGCCGTTGGTCCCGTGTAGTCGTTTGCCGGCTGCACGTTAAAGAACCCTTGCGAGGCAAAATTTGCGGCCCCTATAATAACGCCGTCCTGAAATGACCATAGCAGTTGAAAAGGACGTTAATACCAAACAAACCAAACCAAACATTTATATTCGAATGACAAATGTAACAATGAAAATATCTTGAAAAAGTATTCAAAGTAGAAAGTTTTGATTTGAACGAATATTATTTATTTTCAAGTTTGCAATTTTATAAGAGAAAATGCCTTTTTAAAAATGACTAATAGAATAGTACAAAGAGCAAAAATGCCAAAAACGCTGAACAAGCTAGAAAAAAACATAAAAATCAAATTGAGGTTTCTGTTTCATTTAGCTCGTTAGAATAGAATAGCTTTAAAAGAATAGTAACGGAAACCTTTTGAATATAATAATTCATATGTATGGATGCGTTTTTGAATAAACATCCAATAAGTTTTAAAATATTTAAAGAATTCTTATAAAAAATTTACACAAAAAACATTCTGGAAGCTGAAAGTTTTGACCACTATTCATTAGGTTGGAAAAGAAGACCAAATAGCACACACAAATTCCGTTTTTTAAGCATTGAAATTGATAAAATTGATAATCTATGTAAAAATTTATCTTATATCTATTAATAATTAGACATTTTATTTAAAAAAACTTTTTTTTTGGTCAAAAGAAATGTAAGTATGCAAGAGTGAATTAACAACAAATGTTACATATATTAGTTCCCCCCATAACTGACATAACTCATGCTATCCCACTAGTTTTTATAAAAGTATTAAAATCTGTATAAGAACGAATAAAGATGTGTCTTTTCCCAACTTGTCTTAGGCGAAAGCAATGATGAAACGGAAATAAAGAAGAAACTGATAGCGGCTTACGAAACGACGAAGAAGCCACTAGACATCTTAAAAGATGTCTCTTTTTCATAATTTCGGGAAATTCTTTTTAAAATGTATTTGTAAATAAAAAGAGAACGTTATGCAAAGTAAATGTAAAGTTTTTTTCTTATCTTCTATCGAATTTCAAATTTACAATGTAAAATTTTTGATTTTTTAAATATTTATTTTGTTTCTTTATATAATAATTTTTTTTAGTTTCTTGCAATATTAATAGTTAAATAATTTTCTCTTATAGTTCAACGAGCCAATTTGTTGTGCTCTAAAATGCCATTTTATTTTAAAAATTATTTTAGAACAACATTGCAATAAAGATTACTTGATGAAACTCTTTATAAAACCTATTAAAATCATTAAAAATTTCAAAGAATATTCTCCAATCATTTATGTTCATGAAATGTGATATCAAGAAAATATTATTTATTTCAAAGTCTTATGTATTTTTCGTGTTCAGTGCATTCTAGTGTCATCTATCATGTTTGTATATCTGATAATTAATTTGGTATCTCTTATTTATTACAAATATTCTTTTTTTATAAAGTAGACTTTTATTTTATTATTTTTGTTTTATTGTTTTTCTTACTTTATAAACTTCTATTTTTTGGGTTGATGAGCTCATATGGAGCAACAGAAGAGTTCCTGTGCATAAATTAGTGTCGACACTTATTAGTACTTTAACGACAGTCATTAGTGTTGGTAGTTTAACAGTATACTTCATAATAACAAGTGATTCCATACTTCAACGCTCGAGGATGTCCAAACAATTGTCTTCAAGCAGAAACCAGTGCGCGTCCAATTTTATTTCTTCAACGATTTCAAAAAGGTGAGGAATGACTTTTTGACGAGAATCATAACAATCAATGAGACATGGGTCCATCACTTTACTTCTGAAAATACGTGTCCTGTATGGAGTGGAGTTCACTTCCAAGTTCACCTCCAAGTACGTCCTGTATGGATGTACAAGTTCACCTCTATCAAAATGAATTTCTGAAATGGTGTTGATATCAATCGACAAATTTCTTGAAAACTGAAATGTGAAAGCTTCCAGAACGCTGGAAAAGTGTATTCTGAAAGAGGGAGAGTACGTCGAAAAATTATCAGTGCTATTACGTCTTTGTGTTTCTTGTATGAATTGTGAAATAAAAAAGCCCAATGAAAAGACTGCGTTTACTGTGGATAATGACATAATGAAAACAAAGAACCTCTTGTCACAACGATTAAGAGCTTCAAATTTGAATTGTGAAATAAGAAAGCCCAAGTCAAATTCGAACGTCCTTCGTATATTCAAGTTTTAATAATTAGAAGAAATTACATATTTTCTAGCAACTTAAAACGGTTCCACATGTCTATGGTTTCACTTAATGTGATTGAGTTTGGAAGATGAGTTTTTTTACTCTTCAATATTTATGAAAGTAATAAAATAGAACTGAAAATGCTCCAAACAAAATGTAATAAAAAATAGTAAAAAATTGAAGAAAAAACTGAAAAATTTAATAGGAAAAAAAACTAAAGGAAAAATTCTGTGACCTAGATTCGAACCAGGCATAATCATGGTATATGTAAAAAAAAATTCTCACTTTACAAAGAGGGGAGATGTTAGTTGGATGAAACTGTTGATCACACAAAGATGATGTCATACTCTAAATAATTATACCTTAATAGAATTTGCTAAAAATGATTTTTATCTTCATTCCCTCCCTCCTTTTACCCATTTGAGAAGTAATAGTTTCGCTTTTTGCTTATTTTATCCATTTCTTGTATACGGCAATTTAACGATTTTTGCAGGAAATGATTCATGTCCGTTTTGATATGATAATTTTTAAGAAAAAATTTAATAAAAGTTGTTTTGGCTCATGATTTCTAACTGTGCTCATGAATGGAAGCGAACATTCTATGACATCACATGTTGTAAAATGGGCGAGTCCCGCTAGTCACGAAAACTTTCTTCTTATATAAATAAGGCGAAGCACATTCGAACAATTTCATCGCCAGCCTTAACGTGAGAAACACTTCAAATTCTAACCCCGAATTCTATTACAGCCATCACGAAATGACAAACCAAGGTATGCAAAATCTTATCGGAATAATCAATCGGTTGCAAGACAGGTTGACTGAGCTAGGAATGTCGCTGAGCAGCTTTGACCTGCCGCAGATTGCCGTCGTCGGAGGACAGAGTGTAGGGAAAAGTAGTGTATTGGAGAACTTTGTTGGAAGGTGAGTTCGAATTTACCGCTATTTCTTTAAACGTAAGGATTTGAATTTATTAGGACCGATAGGTACTTATTAGGGTTGTTAATATTACCGGATTTCATATTACCGATAATAAAAAAAATCAAGAAATACATATTTAAATTTATTGCATTTACTACTACTAATAAAATAAAGTCGTTTCTTCAATTTTTAATATACGTATTACATAAATACATTGCATTTTATAATTAATTTGCATTGCAACTTTTGAACATTAAAATAAACTCTTAAAAAATCTAAGCTCTTAATAGTAGGGAGAAAACGAAGCAGGAAAGCAGGAAATTCTTAATTATTGAAAAGAATGCAGATAAACGGCATCCGCGGGAGATTCTTATGACTATAAAAAAAGAATTTACATAAGTTATAGAATGGGTAATAGAGTTATGTCTAATAGTGACATTTTAATGATTTCCATATGCGAAAATTATAAACTAAATATTAAATGTACAAGAACAGAATGCACCGTTTTGGTTGAAGTACTCAGAGTTTTGTTAGAAAATAGTCAGATATAGTCACTTGATATCTTTAGATGTTGTTTTCAGTCTTCAGTATTGGACGTATGATGTGATGCCGAAACAAAAAGATAATATGGTCCAAAGTTGGCGTCGATCTCTTAGATGGTTGGTATGATGTTGGATAGGCAATTCATGAAGGATTTTTTGGATGAATCTGAAGTAACGCTGATTTGATGATCTATTTTCTAACATAACGCCGAATACATCAACCCAAACAGTGCATTCCATCCTTATACATTTAATATTTAGTTTTTAATTTTCCCACATGGAAATCATTAAAATATCACTATAATAATTCACATAATTGTTCGGATATTTCAAATATTCATGTGATTCAAAAACACTAATATTGTAGCTTCAAACCACTCAGTTCGATAGATGTACTTATAACAGTTATAATTAACAGATAGTTGACGGTTCCATTGACGACAGAAGTCGTTTCGGATAAGGAATATTATAAGTGTATTTTAATGAATTTTTACAACCGGTATTACCGATGCTTATTATCGGTATTAAAGAATATAATACTGAAATATATAAGAATATAATTTTATTAGAAAACCTGTATTAACGATATTACCAGTAAAACGTTACTAGTACTGTACTACATGAGTATGTTTTCGTCTTGGATTGTAGCAATCATTATATTTTCGTTTGCTGAAAACAATGAAGATTAGATTGTTGCTCTGCCCACTATGATCAAGTGACATTTCTGCGCCGGGGCTAGTCGTTTCGTCGTTCTCGTAAAACTCCTTCTTGGAATATTTGCATGAATTTAATCTATTTCAATTCGGAAATTAGAAACGTCATACAAAGTGTAAAGTTTGACTTATTAGGAGCTTTAGCAAAAATTTACTTATAAGAATATACGCTTGGTCTGTACTTTTATACGGCTGGCCGTCCGCCGTTTGTACGATAACTTGAAAATGGATTAATTTTTTCAAATTCTGTTTTCAGAAATATGACCATCAATGTCTTAGCTCGGCTGTATCAACTTTTCAGGATTTTTCATGAAACCTTTTAAGTCGAATTCACGTTAAGGAGATTAAATAAAAATCTTGTAAACATGAAGCAGAAATACATTTATACATTTATACTTACTTACTTACTTTTCAAACCCGCTTATCCGTTAGGGTCGCGGGGGCAGCAGCCCTATGGAGGATCTCCAGCGATCGCGATCTTCCGCCATCAGGCGCATGTCCTCCCTGGTAATATCCAAGCGACTCGAACCCAGATTCTCCATGTAGTCTAGCCACCTGGTTCTAGGCCGACCCCTTGGTCTCTTACCCACCGGCTTGGAAAATAACAACTGCCTAGGAAGACTAGTTTGCGGCATCCGTATCACGTGGCCATACCATCCGTATACATTTATTAAAAAGAAATTAACCCCCCTCCCCTGAGTAGGGTAAGGCAAGTAGAAGATCCTGCGGTCATCTATTTTTACCTCTTTATCTGCACTTTTTACCTCTTCCCAAGTTTTTTAATCAAAAATTGATTTTCTCGAAGAAAATATGTAGAAAATGTAAAAAAAAAAAACCTCGTATCTTCTTTCCTTTCTCATCATTTCCGAACGTATGATATATCACATGCCATGAGTTGCCATAGTTCTAGGGACCAAGTGAATGCCACCCTCGCAAATCCGACCCCACTGGAACGATTGGGCCTAAACTTCATATTATTCTTGCCTAGAGGAATCTGGATACTGAATTTCACGACATTACGCACCTAAATAGCACATAGATATGTTGTCCTCTCTGAATCCCTTTGTCGATGCACGGTTGCTCAATAGCTCATAATACATTAATAACTGTATTTCTGCTTCACAGCTAAAGCTCCTTCTTGGAATGTTTACAAGATTTTATTTTATAGTTTAAAATTTCTTTGTTCTTGCACTTAAAGATTTTAACTTTTTATTGTAGGGACTTTCTTCCGAGAGGCACAGGAATTGTAACTAGGCGACCACTAGTTTTACAGCTTAATCCTTGTAAGGAAGGTAAGATTCTGTCGTTTTCACATTTTTTAAATCGCTCATTTTGAATGAAACAGTTTAATGTTTTATTTAAATAATTTAAATGCAACTTATTTTAACCATTTGCTTCACCTTTGTTAAATAGAATATGCAGAATTTCAGCATCGTCCAAACCAAAAGTTCACTGATTTTAATGAAGTCCGTCAAGAAATTGTAAATGAGACAGATCGTTTAAACGGCACAGGAAAAGCAATTTCCAATATCCCAATTAATTTGCATATTTATTCTCCCAATGGTAAGTAAAGGAAATTTTCTTTAAAAAGCCTTTGAATAGGAACGAAAAAAAAAACGCTTAAATTTTTGTCTGAACGTTTGTCCAAAGAAAGCAATAAACTTTGTCACATTTTGTTAGTCCACCAATCATCTTCTTCGAACCTAAATAGTCACAACATATTCGGCCGTGTGAACCTGTGCAGTTGTAGTTGTGTTTGCCCTTATTGATGAAATGGATTTCGAAAAGCGTCAGCTATATTAAACGCTACTATATTACTAATCCTAGACCCATTCGTCTATTATTTTTACTGTTTAGAGCAATATTGACCTTTATGCAGTTATTATGTAGTTATTAAATTTACTTATTACACCAGTCTGTTATCTCACTGTTAATGCTTAATGAATTTGAAAGGGGTGGTTGTCAAAGAACCAAGCACTGCGACCTCAGGTCTATTGTACTATTCCCTAATGACAATGAGAGAACGATTATGAACGTAGACAAACACAAACATCCATGCCCTGGGCGGGATTCGAACCCGCGACTCGCTGGTATCGAGAGCGGAAAGACCTGTGCCTTAACCCTCTCGGCCACCGAGCCGGCTATCTCACTGTTACTCGATTACATATGGGACTGGACGTTAAAACAAATAGCATAACATTTCAGTTAACGTTTAATATTGGAATTACGATAGTATTTCCTAATAGTTTTTAGGATAATAAAGATACTTAATTAACATCCACGAAATTACTAATTTCTATGACTATTCTTTGCTATTACTGATTCCTATCAGTATTATTTGAAAATTCGGTTCGCACGAAAAGAATTACGAGGGATGTTTTTAGATAATTTTGCAAAATATTTCAATTTGTTAAACCAACTTTCAACTATATTTACTACGATATTTGCTTTTTAACGAAGTAGTAATCGTTCAAGGGATTCCATGTGCATATGATCGTTATTATTATTATTCTCTTGCCTCTGCTTTCGCCATGACTTCTTCTATCTAGCTTTCTTCTCATTCGTGAAGAAACTTGTTTGTCAGCCGTTATCCGAACTCTAAAGCAAAAAACGCATATAGCAAATGATCTGAATTTAACGAGCTTTAAATTGAAAGCTAGATTTGATGAAAACAGAGTGAAGAAAGACATTGCGTGGACTAATTGCTCTTTTCCCGCAAATAGTCAAGCGGAATTAAAGCAATACTTAACGGTTAAGTCTTAACCTTTTCTGAGTGATCTTCATCATTTTCACCCATTTTATAATATCTTTCCTGATATATGAGGCGTGTTTTTAAGTAAGTGCCGTATTGATATAAAAAAACAAGGACAATTTTTAATACCTTAATTTTTATATGAAAGCTTGGACCTTTATGCAGTTATTATGTAGTTATGTTGAAATTATGGCTGGGAATTATGTTGAAAAGTAGATTAAGGTCCAGACTTTCATATAAAAATTAAGGCGTTAAGAAATTGTCCTTGTTTTTTATATCAAAAGATACCACAATATTCCTTCAGTTTTATCGAATGACTATGAGAAATTTAAACTGATATAGCGCTTTCAGAAAACATATATAAAACAGCTTTTTTCTATCCATCTATATAATTTATATGTTTATTGAGAATAAATAATTTATCGTCATTTATTCGAATTTATTTACTTGTTGTTTTTTATTATATAAGTGTTGAAGCTGACCTTGGTCGACTTACCAGGAATAATTCGTGTACCGGTTGGTGATCAACCACCTGACATAGAAGATCAAATTCGAGAGATGATTTTAGAATTCATATCCAAAGAAAATACTTTGATACTGGCTGTATCACCAGCTAATCAAGATTTGGCGAACAGTGACGCGCTTAAGTTAGCTTCACTTGTGGACCCTGAAGGTTTTATCTTAACATTGTTGAGGAAATTGCAATCATTTACAATTAGCTTGTTCACTTTATTTTTATGTTAAATGAAAACATTCTACATACTTTTTCTTTCAGGAGAACGTACGATTGGAGTTTTAACAAAATTAGATCTCATGGATAAAGGAACAGATGCTTTGGATATTCTAGAGAATAAGGTTAAGCCACTCAAAAGAGGTGAGATAAGACTGCTTTGCCATCTCATACAACAGTTGTATCGTATGAAAAAATTAATGAAATCAATAATGTAATTAATTTACTTTAAATATATTGTTTATATAATAAAATGTAAATTATTTTTCATGTCAAACTTCATAATTTTTGTTAAAATTAGTTAAAGAATCATTTGCAGTAAATTATTGTCCTCTGCAACTGTCCTGTCTAACAACAATATTCATTAATAATGTCAACTTCATATTAATAATGTCCGAGGCCAACGAGATAACAAGGCCTGGAAGCGAAAAGTCACCTGATCATCGGGGTGCTAGCAACAATCCAACCTACATTGTTCCCAACAAACGGAAAAATACTGATTGTTAACATCCAAGATGGAGACAATGAACATTGGATTGTTGCTAGCACCCCGACGGTCAGGTGGCTTTTTCGCTTCCAGGCCTTGTTATCTCGTAGGCCTCGAATAATGTCACGTAAAGTGGCATATAACCACTGAAAGAAATAAAGCTTCAGAGAATAATAGCAAAATAGGATTCAGCCATTTATAGCCGCCCTACCCAGAATTCTTTGCGCGCGTTGGGATTCGGAGATGGCAGTATAATCTCTATCCATGCAGTATAGTCATTATCCTAATCTTACACTCGTGTTACTATCTATGAAATAAAAACGACGCGCGCATGATCAAGCTGGTATCAATTTGCTTGAAAAAGAAACTAAAACTATTCTGAGGCCTCTGCTTGGTTGCTTGTATTTGAAACCTCCAACCTCTGGGGCTATTCTCCTTCTCTGCACTATTTATTAAATAAATAAATAAGTAAATAAATAAAATTTTTAGCAAAAAAAAAAATTCACACAGATGCTGAATTTCTAAATTGTTATATTTGTTTATTATATATATTATATATCTCATTAAGAGATGGCGCTGCATTCGTCGAGTTAGCATTCAGTTGCGAAATAATCAAAATAACAGTATCAACGAATTATTTTCAAAATAAATCAGAACATGTTACAAACATAAGTTACTTTTAAATAGCATTCAAGTGGTATTTTCATTTTTTTTGTGGGGTTTTTTTTTTTTACAAAAAAGTACCCGAAGAGAAAGGGCTTATTTCTTATGGTGAATTGGTGAAGGGTGAAACTGTAAAACCAACACTTCGACTTTAATTCGTAGACAGGTAGTTACCGGGAAGACTCGGGTGTAGTTTCCAATGACTTATTCCAACCTCGCTTACTTACAAGATGGTTGTTGTTTATCAGTAGATAAAAGATAACGGATAGCATAAGAGAGCTAAGATCAGATTTCCCTCCCACCTCTCCAACGATCATTTAGACGGCGGCCATTTTGGCAGTTATTTTGAAAAGTAACCCCATTTTGCTGAGAGAAAGCGTCATCTTGCATAGGGATTCGAAATAAATTAAAAATAATCCAGGAATAGCCAGAAAACTTTTGAATTGAAAAGTTTACTCATATTTTCTCTGCAAGACTAAATATTGATCTAACTGGAACCATAGTCATTGTGAAGATTGTTGTGGATAGAATCTTTATCAAGATAAACAACATAAATCAATAATAGCATATTATTTATTTCTAATTTATTTATCTATAATTAATTTTGCATATAGTGATCTAATAAAATTAAGGAAATTGGAATTTTGTTTTGTAATGAGCTCTCGCCTCAAATTAAACGTGTAGCTTCGGGATACTTTTACAACGAACATTTCATCCACGATTATTAATAATTTTGCAGGGTTGATAATCTTTCTTTAATAAAGTAGAATTCCACTAAAGCATCCTTTATTAATATTTTCATGAATTTTATATTTTGCTTCTTGAATTTATTCGTCATATAATTTAATCTCTAAGAGTGTGCTCTTATTTTAGGATACGTTGGCTTAATTAATAGATCACAACAAGATATAGAAAACGCGAAGGATATTGAAGTAGCTCAAAGAGAAGAGCTGGATTTTTTCAAATCCCATCCAACCTATTGGTATTTGCTTGTTTTTTTATCCATTACAATATTAATCAAGCTTATATATTTAATCAATGATATATGATCTTTTCCCTCATCACCGTTCTCCATTTAGGCCAATATCAAATCGGATGGGATCTAAATATTTGCAGGTATTACTGAATCAAGAATTATCGAAACATATCCTGAAAACACTTCCCGCGCTAAGCCTTGAGATAGAGAAACGCATGGAGGTGAGTGAGGAAGCCCTCTCCAAGTTATCCTATAATGATACAGACAATGACCAGTCGAAATGGATCCAACTTCATAAGTACGTATAATCAAGTATTTTTAAAAAAATTTAATAGGCTAGTTAATACTAATCTGGACATTTCTATCACCCATTCACAAAGAATCTACTATTTATTGTCACGTATGAAAACAGAGTCGGTGGCTAAATTGTAATAAATAGACAAAGTTTTTATTTTGTTATCATTGGAAAGACCCCTTCGAAACGAACAAATTTCATTCCAAACTTCTTTTTTTGATCCGATGCGTATATTTTGAGACATTTCAATGTCTTCACTTAAATCCACCACCCTGTCTGTATATTGTAATGAGGAGAAAATAATACTAATAAAATCATCCACTTTCATTCCGTGAGGAAGAAAAATATTAAGTTTTGCTGGCCAGTGATATCCATAGATCTTTTGAAGTTTCAATAAATGTTGAAAGCAGTCTCGAATAAGCAGAAATTATTATGGGATGAAAATTTAAACATTAAATCTCTTCTCTTTATTATCTTTAATTTCTCAATGGGATTATTCAGTATATTCCTTTAACTTATTTTGCCCTATGTATTCTTTTCTTGGAATAAGTTTTCTCGAATATGCTTAGAGAATATGCTTATATTTTCTTATTTTTTAGAGTGCTACATGAGTTTGTCAAAGATCTCGAAGTTGATCTAGAAGGTTTTAGAATGGGTGCAACGGGAAAAAAGATATCTTCTGGGGCCAAAATAAACAATTGTTTTTATCAGGAAATACCATATGTACTACACAAGGTAAGAATTTCTTGAAAAATGAAGTCCAAAGTAACACTTCTTACGGCCGGCTGTACTTTGTGGTTTCTGCCCTTGTTTTAACGCATGTGGGAACCAGGTTTTAAACTGCTACTTAACGTCTGGTTAAGTCGTAAGTTCGCTTGGCTCAACGCAAAATATTTTAATCGGGACTTTAACGAATAGTTATTTTTAACTGATGTTGTTGCAACCGGCCGTTAATAACATAGAAGAAATATAATATAAAAGTTGGAATTGGCCTATTTCTCAATTGAAACATCTAAAATTGAATTATTACTCTAATGAAAAAAAAATTTATTAAGCTTCTCAACAATAATGAAAAACAAAATTAAGGGTCTTCAAAACTTAATCGGTAATGATTGATTTGTCATCAACTCAAATAACATTCTTTGTGTCATTGGAAGTTGTAAATAATCATTACTAGAAATCAAACTATACTCTATAGTATTTTTACTACTTTTAGTTTGAAAATTAAAGATTAGCTGTGTCTGGTTTTTCTTTTTCATTAGACATTCCAATATGATGCAGAAGAAATTAAAAAGCTTATTAAAAATCTTCATGGCTACAGGTATTTAAAATTTTTAATAAGAAATTATATTTTAATCATCGTGTGAATTTATAGATATTCCATTAGAGGTAAATTTCTTATAATAGTATTTTTCTGTAATTTTTGTAAGAAAGTAAAGTCGACATTTATAGTTGTTGAAAGAACTCTTTGTTGTTTTAAAAAGGTCAATGCACATGTGTTTTAATTTTTTTTATCTGCATATCAGTTTATGATTTTGACATATTTGCTCTCAACTAAGCAGAACTATAGCTATTATATAGAACTCGAGATACTATCAAAAAATAAAATTATGATCATCAAAATGTTCATGGTGGCTCTCATAAAGAAGTCACCTTTCTGCTTTATATAAAATAATAATAAACATTGTAATATAACTCATCATTTTCTCAAGAATTCATTAATTGTACTCTGTGAGTATTCAAAACTGGTCCATTTTTTCTTATTTCAAAATTTGGAAGTTTTCATTATTACATTCTGTTAACTCCCATAGTCGAATATAATTTCAGGACCAACATTTATTAAATGATTTACGAGGGTATTCAAAAGTTCTCAGGATTCCTTAACAGACGGCTAATGAGCGTAAGTAACGATCCCACTTTTGTGGGTGGGATAATAGCATCTCTACTCGCAGCCGCAGGTTTCATTGTATCATTTCGTTGCTGTTCCGTTTGAACTAGACATCAGCGTTGGTCGGTAGTAGCAATGTTGCAATTCGAACAGCATGCAAACATAAAGTTCATGTGCAAAATGGAAAAATCTGTTTCAGAGGCGCTATAACGATAACCCACCGAGCAACATATCTCCTGTTACGCAGCAATAACTCTGAAAAAGAGCCTGAAGGGGACATTAAGTCGAATATGATGGCCGATCTCCGGAAGATTCCACAAGAAGTCTTCCACTGATGCTTCCAAGAATGGCAGATGCGATGGAGCAAGTGCGTGTGCTCGCAAGGGTACTACTTTGAAATAGATTAGGTAGCTTAAGCGTTGCAGATGTCCTACCATTAGAGTACTATACCGTCATTCCGGGAACTTTTTTACTGCCCCTCGTTTTGTAAATCATAAAATGAAACAATTGACATTAAACCTAAGGCTTTATTTGCTTTAGTTTTTTTCCTGCCGTTTTTTTTTGTTAACTTTTATTAAAAAAAAAAAAAAGAACGAGATATATTCACCGTATTTGTCTGTCTGTTACCTTTGTCTCGAAGTTTAAAGATGGTTAAAGATATACGTACTTCGAACAAAAAATATTCGACACTTTAAAGCTAAACTGGATAACGGCTCAATTTCAAAAGATAATCATAATTTATGGCAGATCAATGTTTACGTAGAAAATTTTTTTAACACCATTTATATATTATTATTCGGGTATTATTAATCTGATATGTAAGTACATTCTTAGATGCAACATCTAATAACCATAGCGGTCACAATTGTGGAGTTCCAATTATCATTTGACGTAGATGTTAGTGGTAATGAGATTCGGCCGTTTCGCACCAGTTTAATCGAACCTTTTCCTAAACTTTCACGAATTCGGCAATGAGCAATAATATTTACACTATTGGCTCGAAAATGAAGCACTTTTCCTCATTTAGCGGCAAACTTTAGCCTGTCTTAAAATGAACCACTTGTAAAAATTTTGGATTCCTCAAAAGTGGATGTTAAATACAATATTGTAATTTTTTTTTTGTTTCTCAGCTGAATACTATACATTTTTATTTTATTACAATTAAAAATCATGTTATTGTTGACTATATCTATATAATGGCCAATTCTATCAAAAAAGAATGAATTCTGAAGTGACATATACTGTAAAAAGAATTGACATGAAATGCAAGCTGCCCTTTTTGTTGAGTTCATGAGTACGAGGGCAATTTTTTTTCAACCTCCGATGGGTCAAAAAATAAAAAAAATGTCTTGAATAACAAAATGATTTTATTGCTAGGAATCACTAAAAGTTACTTTTCGACGTAGTCACCATAAAGATTTGAGACATTTGTCATACCAGTGGACGAGTTTCAATGTCCTCTTCATAGAAGTAGCCGCCAGTATTTTGAGATAGGTCTCCACGGCGACTTGAAGCTCTTGAAAGTGCGAAAGCACCACCCTCCGAAACCTTTCTTCAGCACTCGAAAACTATGGTTGGTTTATTAGAAATTTTGGCGTCGACTACTAAGGTCATTTTGCGCCTTTTACACAAGTTATATCTGCACGCAGCCCGGGACAAACACAAACATCCATGCCCATGGCGGGATTCGAACCCACTACCAGGCGGACTCGAGAACTAAAAAGCCTACGCCCTAAATCTCTCGGCCACCTGGCCAGCTTCGAAAACTATGAAACTCGCTGAACAACATTCTTCACTAGCGACAGACTTGCTTCCTTGTCCACCTTCACTATGAACGTCAGTTCGGTCATCTTTAAATTTCCTGCACCTTTCTCGCACAACACAATCACTCATACAGTTTGCACTGCATAGGAAGCTCATTCGGCGATGGGTTTCTCACTTAATGTGGGAATCAATCATGTATAGCTGTCGCCACATAAGTTGAACGACAGGATGACGTCATTTCTAACGCCAGCCAATAAACGTTAACGGGAAGTAAATCGCTTAGCTATTCCATGAAACGACCGCTTTCGTTTTCGAAACATTGTTTTCGTTTTTATATGTAGTTTCTTTTTCGTTTTTTCTTTTAAATAGAGAAATGAAATTAATAAATTAAAAAATAACGTAGAATAGTCGACTCGAAGGCAATTTGTTTTATATTATGACTTTTAATAGGCTTTTCACGTTTCAACGATTTCTCCACCATTACTATAGTAGAACAAGTGCATCATGGGTAAAATCCAGACAAAGCATATTGATGAGAAGTCTTACTGCGCATACCAAAAAGATCGTTCAACTTACGTGGCGGCAACTATAGGCCATATTAAGACGACTGCTGCCCAGCTCTAACTGATGTGTTGGATTCGGTTGTGGTGGGAGAGTAGCTCAGTGCACAGATCCGCCCTCCTACCGCTCGACTGGTCACTTAGTAGCGAGATCGGAGGTTGAAAAAAATAACCCTCGTATTTGTATATGTGTGCTAGTTTCGATGTTTTAAAACGAGAAAGCTAAATTAATTTGAAATAAAAAATTCTACACACGAAAATTTCTATCTCGATATCTTTTTTTTTTTTTTGATTAACAAAATAAATTTCAGTTTACTCTTCATTAATGAAGAACTTTTATTTATTCTAGGAATGCAATCTTTATTTGTGGCTTAGTCTTCGATATAATAATTAGTGATCTTGTGGAAAAGTATATACTTTCAATAAATATCTGCGTAGATAAGATATGCTCAGTTTTATTAAATTCAATTACTGAGTGCGCAGAAAATGTAAGAGTATTTCTAAAACAGGCGATTAAATTATTAAATTTATTCTTAAAGTTAATAATAAATTTTATATTATTTACTTTTTTATTTCAGTTACATTATTATCCAAAATTAAAGAACAAAGTTATGGATATAATGACCAAACGATTAAAATTTTCAGAAAACAACACGAAAGTAAGATTACAATCCTCGAAATTATAATTTTTAAAATAATTTACTGTATAGCGCTCAAGAAACTAGTATAATGATTAACTTCCTATCTACAATAATTTGTATTTTTCTTTAATTTACACTCTCTCTATATATAGGCTTATACAGGGTAATTTCAAATGAAATGATAAACTTCGGTAGACCGAAAATGGTCCTCCGAATACATAGTCCGAAAACGGCGTTGCGCACTAGCCAACCCACTTCTGTCGTATTTTTCGTCAGATGGCTTGATTAAGGGGCCCAAGCCGCATGGCCCTCCCATCCATCTCATTTCAACACCCTTGATTTTTATTTGCGGGTGCATCTGAAGATTCATGTACGCTGAATCTTTTTGTAACAAGGTGTGCAGGCCGCAATATTCGAAAGTGTGCGTCAATTCGTTATTTGGGGGGACCCTACGAGCAACCGCTATGAATCTGTCAGAGATTCAAAAGCTATGTTGTTTGGCCTTGTAATGTAAGTGATATAAATTTTGTATTGGAGTTCACTGTAACTCCGGACATATTTGTACATGCAAGAATATTCTTATTCCTTTTTCCTGTCAGGATTCATCTCTCGAAGTTGGTCTCTTGGAAACACTATCTACGAAACTGAATAAGAAATAAAATAAAGCTAAATTATTGACAATACTGAAATGCTCGTTATTAAATGATAGTCACTTCTACTTTAATACAGTGTTTCATTTAAATATAAAAATCACTGATGCCACTGCTATTTGTTGGGATAGATTTTAATCATTGGATAAAGTGTAGTCAGCATGATTGATAGTTGGCTGAATTTTAGATTAGCTTTAAAATTGCCTTCTTTTCCAGATTATATTTCACAATTAGGCTGATTCTGATTTTCCCGTCTTTCAGTCTCCCTTGTCATATATTCTTCAGGTTACTTAAATCAGCACAAATTTGCTTGATTATCACAGAATAATTTTTCACCGAAAAATTTATCACACAATAAATGTCTGAAATCGGGTCCATCATTTTGACTTGTCCTATATACGAGTAATCAAACAGTAAAGATTTATGTTTCTCATGTGTAGCATAATAAATTTAAGAGATCAAAATTCTAAGTAGTAATTTTTAATCCAGTTTTCTATTTTTATGAATTAGCAACATTTGAAAATACTTGTTGAAGCCCAGAAAGCCTTTATGAATATAAGGCATCCAGATTTCTTAAAAGAATTCAGGTAAAATTAATTATTTCTAATGAATTAATAGCAAGATTGAGATTAATTTCTTAAAATTGTTAGCTTTAATTGAGATTTTAAACCCTTTTTATCAAAAGATGTATAATAAAAAAAAAGAGACAGGAGTCATATTGTCATGTATAAACTGCTAAAGTGGATTAAAATCAGTGAATAGATGATTGATAATGGAAAATAAAATAATAATTTATTTACAATGATTTTGAGAATAGGGAAAAAATCAGGTAATTTTGAATTGAATAAAAGTAATATTGATGAGGTTCCTCTATTTGAGGTAGAAACACACAATACCGATGAGATGAAGGAGAAATAATATGATTAATAACGTTCCTTAATTTGGCTTTGAATTCCAACACCAAATCTTGTGGCGATGATGATAAAAAAATGATGACTTTCTGCCATGGAAAATCTATCTTATGAAAATAATAAAAGTAGTTATTCACATAATATAAATAATGATGATGATACCTCTTTAAAAGAAACCTTCTATGTCGTCTTAATAAACTACAGAAAGACCATACGGAAGAATGTAGGTTTGTTGAAACTTACCAGAATATTTATCCTCGTTATAGAACGAATGGTTGGTAATGATGCGATATCTGTACAAAGAGTAAAATATTTATACGAAAAGAGCCACCGGGTTAGGATGCAGTTTATCATTTAAGTCTACTTGAATATCTTAAATACGAAATTATTATTGTGAATGTGAAAATAACACTTATGATGATGAAGAAGCTTTAAAGTCGAAAGCTCTAAATTCACAAGAAAATGTTCAGGTGATTAAGGAATTAAATAGGTTGAGGAAACTAGAATCAACGATGGTAAAGCCAACTGCAGTTTTGTGTTGTTCCGAAGACAGGGAATATTCAGTGATGAGGTATCGGGATAAAGAAAAACCTCCAGTTGAATAGGCACAGAGTTACTGGCAAATTGAGCGCTTGAATTATTAACATAGTTGGGATTCTTTTAAATGATTAAAATCATATTGTCTGTCTTTCCTATAGTCCATCTCTGTTGATGCCAGAAATGATACTGGAACCCGAAACCAGTGGAGAAAATTCAAAAATAGAAAGAAAAAAGTCAGACGCGTGGTCAAAGAAAGCTTCGATTGAATCACTCCCCGAGGTTTCTACTGAAAATGTTGACGGTGAAACTTTTTTGGCAATAGCTTCCGGTAAACGCCGTGAAAGTCAGGTGAAAGACGCGAAGCTATTTTTTTACTTTATCCTATTGATTTCTTTGTATGTTAATTTTTCTTTTATGTTGTGAATTAACAGATACTCCACAAAGGCTATATAAATATCCTCGGAAATTCAGTGATGCAAAAATCCAAAAAATTCTGGTTCGTTTTAACATCAGATTCTTTAAATTGGTACAAAAATGACGAGGTAATTTTTCATCCGTTCAGAATGTACAGTGTGTTTTAAAGGGTATAAACATCGAGTGAAACTTGCTAGGAAGTACATAATTTACTTTGTTTCTAGGAAAATGAGAGGCAGGGAACAGCTTCTCTTCAAGGATTAATTTTATTTAGCGAACCCAAACAGAAAAGGTTTATTCTTAACAGACGTGGAAGCAGGTAAAAAAGAATTCACCTTCTGGTATTCTGTTTAGTCATATACGGTATATTTAAATTTAATAACATACACCATAAGTTAAAAATTTTAGACAATTGAGAATTATAAAATATAACTTAAAATTATATCTTGGTAATGCAAATTTAAATTAAAATTTCTTATTATAACTTGTTTTAACGGGTTCAATTGAATTTTTTGCTTAGGCATCCTGAACTTTAAACAATGGATAAATGGAACTAATTTAAAAATTAGTTCCAGGTTTCAGTCCAGTAATATAAGATGTTAATTGTTGAACTTATAAATGTTTAATTTTGCGCTAACTTATTAGAAGTGAGCTTCATAAAAATATTAAAGTTATATACTGAATTATAGAGAGAAAAATTTACCTGAGATAACAATTTGAGAAGATTTGGTATTCTAAACTTAACCCATCTTTATGGTTTCTATTAACTTTAGATTATTAAACTTAATTTTAAACAATATTCTTGTATTGGAAGGGTAAAGGAAAGGGGATATGAAACGCTAAATGTTTTCATGGATAAGTTTTTAAGGTTTTTTCTTCCTATACAGGGTGTTCAGAAAATGTAGACTAATAAGTACATTGTGTGATCCTTTGCGTGGTGACAAACTTAACGTTCCTTATGGAAAATGTTCAAATCTCAAATTTTAAGAGTCTAAACGTCACGCGAAGTTTGCTAAAATGCTGGCGGAAAACGTCATTTAATCTACCCGAGGCCAACGAGAAAGACAGGCTCCAAAGCTGGAAAATCACCTGGTCTAGCAACAATCCAAAATTATTATTTCCAACGAACGAAAAAAAACTGACTGTTAAAATCAAATATGGAAATAATGAAAGTTACATTGTTGCTAGATCTATCTTGGTCAGGTCAACACCTCCTTAGAGAGAGGTGTTGGTCAGGTGCCTTTCAGAGTGAGGGCCTGTCATTTACGTAGGCTATGGAAAGTTCATAAATTACGTAAAAAAGCATTTTTTTGAACTTAAATTTTGAGTTTTAGACATCTTTGATATGGAACTTTTTGTTTAGATTGATGCATGAAGCACACTATGTAATATCATTTTACATTTACCGAACACCTTGTAAAGGCAATTCCCCATCAGATTTTCTTCTTATATTTTTTAGTAATATTATTAGTAATGCTTAACTTTACATTTTCCAGTGAATTCCATAAGGATTACCCAAAAATTCTAACGTTTCCTCAAGGAACTGAAGAAGCTTGGCTGAAGGCTTTTCACCAATCTGAAATCACTGTGGATGCACCTAACAGTTACCATAATGTATGCATAATCTTTGTATTTGGAGCTCTTATGACAATGACATGCATGATTTTTCTTTCCAGTACAGTGACAAGTGTTCTAACATCAGTATTTTTACGCTCATTTCAAATCTGAAAACCATTTTGCTCTATCACATCGCGTTCCGAATAAAACTCCTGATACATTTCCTGCAAAAAAAGGTGGAAAAATCAAAATTTGATTTGCGGTTTCCTTAAATTCTAATATGATTCAAACAAACGGCTTACAGATTTGGAATCAGCATGCCAGAAACACATCATCTCGCCAAAGAAAGACAGAAAACATTTTTTGTATGTCTGTGTAACATTAGTTAATTAAAATTAAACCGATGGTCCTGAATTATGCGAATTTAAAAGTTTAAAAATAGGTAATTTAAATAATTTCTATTCTTATTCATACACTAGGATAATTAAAAATGCCAAGGATAAAACTTAATTAAAAATTTTAAATTAAGATTATAATACATAAATTATTAAATATATCTTATGTCATTTTATATCAAATGGCTGTTATTGATGTTTTGTTTCCTCAACGTGCTGTCATTGAATTCCTTTTAAAGAGAAAATCCTCGCTGCTGAAATTCACCAAAGACTTCAACGTGCACATGGAGATGTGTGTATAGGCGCTAGTAGTGTTAGTAGATGGGTGAAATATATCAAAGATGGAAAGACAACCATCCAAGATCTACCTCATACGATCGTTCTCGAATTACTCCACTGAACGCAACAAGCAAAAGGTTGACGCTATCATTAATGAAGACAGGGATGTCATTAGTATCTAAAATCGTAGCAAAGCTTGAAATAAAACAGTGTCTTCGGTCAGCAAGGGAATTTTCAAGCTAGAAGAATGATGGGGAAAATGGGTGCAAAGAAATGGAGATTGTTAAAAATGAAGAAAAATTTATAGATTAAAGCAATATACTTGTCTTCCCTATTAAGGGGGGGGGGGGGCACGAAGACAAAATATGAGAAGATGGATTTCGCTCATATTCTGAGTCGTTGAAATTCTGAGTAAGATTTAAACGTTAGCATTTCTCTTCAATTACCATTGCGTTAGAAATTAAGAGTGGATATTTAACCACAGAATAAGGAAACTCAGAAGTGACACTCCCTTCATTTACTGAGGCACACATGCACGCGTGCACCCTAGCGGCCGGGCTGTAACAATAAAAGACAGACGATAGAATCACAGTGTTTCTCTAAGGGTTATGCAAAATTCAACTTACAAACTTTTAGGGGAGGTAATATGGGCGATTCTAAGCAAAAACGTTCATTATGAACATGGGTACGAATTTGAACGATAACGGAGATATGAACGGAAATAAAAATGAGTAAAGAGGATTTTTTCTCACGCCAAGCCTCAGATGTTTAAATAATTGATGAAAATAGGAAAGAAAATTGGAAAGAAAATTCCACAGCTTGGTTCGAACCAGGAACCTTCTGTTCACTGTGCAGACGCGCCAACCAATTGCGCCATTGCGGACATGGAAGTATTAACGCTATCTACATGTCGTTAGGGCTGGTTGGAGCAATACCAGGTTCGCAGACTGGGACTATCTTTCGCATATGTCAAAAGTTACGTAGAGTTTGTGATGCTATAATGTAGCTTTAAAGATTTAATATTAAACATTCAAAAAATATTATAAAAAAAAGATATGTTTTATTACAAGAACTTAGCCTAACTTGGTTTTTTTTCCGGAGTATTTTTAATGCACCATGTTATCTTTTATATAACACTTCCTCTGGCGAAATATTTCATTTTTAACTTTTGTGCCCATAATCGCGTATTATAGTCAAAACCTACATTAAGAACAGCTAAGAAGCGACTCAAATCGATCAAAATCTCCATAAAACTTCTGAATTGATATGAAACTGTGGGGGAGAATTGAGCAAGCGACAACCACAGTCACGGAGGATATGTTGTACTGTCTGGTAAGACTTTCATTATCGTGTAGGCATTTATCGCCCCACATGAGACCCCTACACGGAGTGTTTATAAGGTTTGTATTATGGAAATAAACCTGAATGTATTCTGTATTACTGGTAGTGATACGTTTCAAAGTTTTTCCATAAAAACATTTTGAAAGTGTTACCGGACTTTATATACATCCTGTATATTTGAAGCATTCACTTCTTGTATAATTAGTGTACGTTAATCTTGTATTTTTTCAATTTTTTTCTCAGGAAAGGCAGGAAAATGTTGCTTCTGAAGATCAAGGAGTTTTGATGTTAATGGAGATGTCTGCAAAGTATATGGAAATAGTGGAAAAGAGTATTATTGACATTGTACCTAAATACATAACCCTACTTTTGATTCAAGATGTAAGTGATAAAAATATTCAGATTCTTTGCAATTTGCTTATAAAGATTTAGCCAGACAACTTTAATCAAAAATTAATCTGCTTATATCTTTCTCTAATTAGAGTTTAATTTCTCTATAAAATTGAGGCATCAAACTGGTTGATTATTATTAAGCAAAATTAATAGCTACATCCCAATATTTAATGCAGCTGCTAGATAAAAATTGCTAAACCACAAAATTCTAATAAGTAATTGTTAAAATGAATTAATGGTTGAGATGTAGCTAAAGAGTTGACTTAAATTGACTTAAACGTGTTTTAAGTTCTTTGAAGGATGGGATTTTTGAGGATAATGCCCTCAGGAGAATCCTAAGAAGTAGTTTTAATATCTTGATTAAAACAGAATTTATTCCAATGCCCATTAAATGAATAATTTAATTTAATTTTTATTGTATAATTAGTATATTGATATATCATCCTGTTTTTGTTTCTGCTGAACCGTTTAACTTGAATTTTGCACAGATATTCAGAGTTACTTGAAGTTGTGCATTCAATATTCAAGGATTTAATGGACAATGTGAAATAGCAATTAATTTCAGTTGAATAGTTATTATGCAACGTGAAGAAATTTGTACGATATTGTTTGATCAATTGTTAAGACTGAAAAACATTGGTAACGTTCAGACGCCAATGGGACCGTGAAATTCCTTCGAACACCATTTTGTTATGAAGCCAGATTCCAAAATTCGAAACGATGGGGAATTTCGAACCCAGCTGCATGGTCACTTTTCAGATATCTAATTTTACGTATAATGGGATTGGGTGTTCAGTGGACAAGTAAATAAGTCACATTTGGGCTGTGAGCACGAAATTTGGTGGATGAGATTGCCTACCTAGGTTTCGTAATCCCTTCCAATTTCACCAGACGCGAAGTTATTAGCCCAGGAAGAAATCTACTGATATCGACGTCTCGCCGACAACAATCACATTAATGTTGACTTAAATAATATTCAATAAATAAGTTTTTAGATAGTTGCTTTCCTTTCATTTATATATTTATTTACGTTATAAATAAATAATTAGTTATTAAAAAAATCTGATTTTCCTGTTTATAGAACAGATCTTAACATAATAAATAAGTAAATCAACGGATCTACACTACAGAGATAATCTATTAGAAGACTTTGCTCTCGATTGAATTTGATCCATACGATTCCTATTATATTTCACAAAATTTTCTCGAAGTCGTCTTCTTGCTATTAAAAACCTCTAAGAGATAATACAGGGTGTCCCGGAACTTCGTATACAAATTTGGAGGAGAGGTAGGGAACATCGTTAGGAACCATAATTACACAGAAAAGCAAGGGCGGAAACGCCACCCTCACGTGATAATGTAAACGCTTTATTACATAACATAAGAGTACAAAGTATGATTTTCAAGCATCACAGAAGTGTTCAAAATCGCGCCTATTGGCATAGATGCACGCATGATACTAAGGAGACATGGATTGGCGAACATTTTCGAACATACCTGGCGTTTCGCAGATTGTAGCAGCAGCGATGGAGAATTGTGCCACAAGGTCCACGTCAGAATTTACTGGCGTGTCGTACATAATGCTTTTCATGGCAACCCAGAGAAAATAATCAAGAGGAGATAAATCAGGTGATATAGGAGATAAAACCTAACCTAACTTAGGTGCTCGCGTACAGTGCCATCTATCGATTTCCACCCATGCTTTCTTATGTAATTGTGGTTCCTAACGATGTTCTCTACCTCCCCTCCAAGTTTGTACACGAAGTTCCAAGACACCCTCTATTTGTTTTAGATACTGTATTTGCTAGTATATTGAAAATAATCTTTTACAGAAAATACAAATTCACAGGGTGTCTCGCATAAATCTGAAAATAGCATTAAAAATAGGAGTTTCTATTACACATTTCAAAGTTGACTTCCATATTCGAAAAAGACGTCGGTTTTCTGGAAATGGAATACACATAAAAACTCCTTACTTAAAAGTGCAATAATTCTTCATTGAAAATACTCTGTCAGAATTGTAGTTTAGAAGCTGGCTATTGGTTCACTTTAGGCGAGACAACCTGCATATTATTTTATTACTGAGTAACAAAATATATCAGCCGTAAATGAATGCTTAAAAGAAGTCTTTTAAATTCCTTTTCAGATTTTGAAATTCGTTGGAACGCCGTTAATGACAGATATTAACGTACAAAGTAATTGGGTATGTTTTAAGTCCATTCAAGAGTTAAGCATTGTTGGTATTTTCTCTTAACCTGAAGCCACCCGTTTTAATTGGTCAGAGTATCAGTTGGCTTGAGGAGGGGGGGGGGGGGGCCCAAGGGGGGGCCCCCCAAACC
Organism: Rhysida immarginata; assembly: GCA_023313115.1. NCBI lineage: Eukaryota > Metazoa > Arthropoda > Chilopoda > Scolopendromorpha > Scolopendridae > Rhysida > Rhysida immarginata. Next base: position 320,019 of record JAHWFO010008967.1, read on the forward strand.
AAAGATGATCAACGTCCCAGTTAAGAAAAAAGGTATATGTGTATTTTAGTATACTAAAGCTCATACTAATTCAGGATTCGTTAATACTTGCGGAAAATAAAGATAAAACTTAACGAAATGTTAACACACTAGCAGCATATAGTTTCAGTATAATTTCTTATGCACATTCCCCTTTATCCGTCACTAAAGAGGTGGTTTTCCGGATCGCTACACTCAAAGCTGACATCTTTAACCCGCTGCTCCATATAAATTATACTGAAACTATATGCTGCTGGTGTGTTAACATTTCGTTAAGTTTTAATCTTTATTTTCCGCAAGTATTAACGAATCCTGAATTAGTATGAGCTTTGGTATACTAAAATACACATATACCAGAAAAAATACCCACTATCTGAATTAAATAAAACTTTTCAAATAAAAATATTTTATTTTCATATTTTTAAGAGTGCGTTAATGGAAGAAGGCGACGAGGTAGTGGAAGAGAAAAGAAAATTGCAAGCATTTATTGACACGACAAAGGAAGCACTGGAATTCATCGAGCAAATTTCTTCATCTTAATATATGAACCATAATTCAAGACACTATTTAAAGCTATGCAATTTAAAATATGTACTTGATGCTTATTAATCAAACACATAAATACCAAATCAGAAGATATTTTTAATACAAGATTTTATTTTCCCGCTCCTATTGTAATTAGGATGAAAATAGAAAAGAACTGGGTACTGCTCCAATCAGCCCTAAGGAATGTAGATAGTGTACTGCTTCCATGTCCACGGTAGCGCATTTGGCTGATGCATCAGCACACCGAGCTGAAAATTCCTGGTTCGAATCCAGGATGTAGAATTTTCTTTCCTATTTTCATCAATTATTTAAACATCTGAAGTTTGGCGTGTAAAAATCCTCACAAGACCATCCTTCATTTACTTTGTAAAAATGATTAAAACTTTTAAGAACAATGTATAATAAATATGTACATCGGTATTATTTATTGTAATTATAGCTGTTAACAGAAATCCATTTTTTTGCAATTGCCTAAAATATTGTGTAATACGAAGAGATATCAAAAAGTAACGCCATTTATTTTTTTCAAAGAAAATTACAAAACATACATGTAAATAACTAAGCTACACATCTTTATTTACTTTTCCATATAGACACCTTGACGATTTAGGAATTATCCCGCTGAACCCGCTCGTAAAACTCTGTCGGCTGTGAATAGAGCCATGGCACACGGCAGATTCGAGTTTCTCGTCCGTCTCAAACCTCTGAGCACCCAGAGGGCGGGGACCAAAGAGGTAGTAGTCCGAGGGTGCTAAGTCCGGACTGTAGGCTGGGTTGTCCAGAACCTTCCAATTTAAACGGACCAGTTTTGCTTTGACGATGTTGGCCATACGCGGGCGTGGGTTGCCAGGAAGAAGTGGAACATCGTTTCCTCTATGTGGTCGCTTATCCCGAACAGCACGCCGCAGTTTAGTTAACGTTTCACAATGAGTAGCGGCGTTAACGGTTGACCCACAAGGCAGGAACTTTGTGAATAGGATGCCTTGCATATCCTAAAAAACTGTAAGCATAATCTTCGGAGCTGAAGGAGAAACTTTAAATTTTTTGCGAACCGGAGAATGTGGATGTTTCCATACAATGCATGCAGTTTTAGGCTCTGGTATGAAGTACAAGATCCAGGATTCATCACCTGTGACAATGCCATTTAGAAACACATTTTCCTCCTGGTTGCACCGCTGCAGATGTTGCCGACTGCACGCCATTCTGTTGCCGGTCTGTTCTGGTGTCAGACTTTTTGGAATCCAACACAAACGGACTTTGCGGTATCCAAGCAACTCGTGCACCATATCCCATGCAGATTCATAGGATATATGATACGTTTCACTCACTTGTTTCAAGGAAATGCAACTGTTTTCTCCGACTGCGTTGCCGTTGATGCAGGCCGCCCAAAATGCTGTTTATCGCCAAGGCTAACTCTTTCTTCCCGGAACGTTTTACATCATTTTAACACATTGATCATTTGCACGCACTGATATAGTTCAGACAATCCGTACCGTTTCCTCATGAATTTCAGCGGGTTTCTTACCTTTTGCGAAAAGAAACCTTATAACAGCTCGCTGTTCTTCCACAGTAGACAAATCAAACATTGATTTGTGGGTAATTTTCATATTTTAAATGACTGGTAGCAAATAGTGTGCGTGCGAAGGAACAATTCTTGTCATGCAATGTCTGTGTATGTACTCAGCCTATGTTAACTTTTATACAGAGACTATAGTTCTTCCGTTAAAAAATAAATGGCGTTACTTTCTATTAAAAAACGGCAGGGAAGGGGGGGGGGGGGACATCTGTCTCCGGGCGAAGGGCCTTGATAACCTTGCTGGGGGGGGGGGGGGGCCAAAAAAAAATAAACAAGTGACGAAAATATGAATACCATGCCCCCGGGCGCCATTTTCCCTCGCTTTGCCACTGGGGCTGGAATGAGCATTCGGAAACTGACTTTCCTGAACTTTACACATACCACAGTTTCAAGTTTATCGAGAATGGGCCAAGGAAAAAAAACATGTAGCCATCGTGACTCCTGTGAACGGAAAACCCTTATTGATGAAGAGGCCAGAGGAGAACGTCAATATTTGTGCGCGAAAACAGAAAGGCAACATTTGCATAAATTACTGCTCGTTGCAACTCAGGTAGCCAGAAAACAATTACAGAACGAATGGATTACCAAAGCGGAATACCATCTCGGGTATCAATGCTGTCAGAGAAGAACAAGAAAGCGCGCCTCCCATGGGTATAGAAGCACAAGGATTGGACCACTGAGGATTGGAAAAAGGTTCACCAATGCCATATTCTAAGTTGACGGAAGGCTTAGAATATGGCGAAAACATTAAACCTTGGTCCCCTCATGTCTGATGCGGAATTTGCAAAGTGGTGGAGGTGGAGTAATGGTGTGAGGAATGTTTCTTGACATGAATTGGCATAACGATAAAGCATGCATAAATATTGTTGCAGATCAAATTCACCCCTTCATGCTCACAGTTTATCCGCACGCAGATGGCTCCTTCCACTAGGATAATGCAACAGTACACAGGGCCAAAATCAATATGGATTGGTTCAAGGAATCTGACAGTGAGTTCTCATCTCCTTGATACAGTGGCTAGCTCAGTCCCCAGATCTGAACCCTTTGAACATGTTTGGGATGAGCTGGAAAGAAACCTTCGCTCCTGCCCTTCACCTCCATCGAATCTCCAGGAATTGCGTTATGTTCTCATGTCTGCATGGTCCAACATTCATGTTGAACGTTTTCAGAATCTCGTTGAATCCATGCCCAAGCAAATACAGTCGGTTTTGAGGACTAATGGAAGTTCAACACGCTACTAGATAGGTATAACTAATAAAATGGCAGCTCAGTGTATAATATTCCCTGTTCTCAATGCGAAAAATCTTTTACGGGACAAACTGAAAGATTATTGCGTAATCGCATTTCCGACATGTTATAACAATGAGACTCACTGACAATAACAACTCATACTCCACCTCTTGACAGTTCATACTCCAAACTAGGCTGCAAATTAAAATTTAGGGGAGGGAAAATACAAGAAGAAACGGAGCCAGACACTGTGGACACGGAACGACAAGAATAGTAAGAAACCACTAATCCACATCAAAATTTTATTCGAACGAATGCGCATTTTGGCAGCCAAGCTGCCTTCGTCAGCGTATACAAGGAATTGATCTGTACAGAAAATTCTGTTCAGATGAAGCAGAAGACAATCGACAATCGAACAGTGAAGTGTACATTTTTTCAGATGGGACGAAAGCAGCGCTTTCACAAAGCTTATCGAACCAGAATAAATTCCAAAATCAAATCAATTGATTGTTTCCAACATACAGGGAAGTAAGAAAATTTCCAGAAGTCGCTAATGATATTGGTGAAAAAGGCAATAAAGTTCTTTAGGAGATTCATTAGAGCGTTATTGCTCACCTTGTCTCTTCCTGGAGCATTCTTCTTTTTCAGTTTACTTATGATGATGGTGATCTCTCCGGCCTCGATGTTGTTCTTCGTTAAATGCTGCGGGACTTCATCAAAGTTGACAAGACCATCTTCCACACGTTGAGACATGATTTGACTCTCGGGATTGTTGTTGATAGGAGTAACAAATTGCATTTCAAGTGAATCTGCAATGACTTGGGCCTTGTCCTGATTAGTTTGCACATAGTCACCTTGTGGTGTACGGAGTGGCGGAAGCGTATCGTTCTTCTTCTGTAATGCTCTGACCATACTCCAAATGGAATTGTCGCGAGCCGACAAGCTTTTGTGTTTGTCGTTCCATCTAGCTTCGCGAAGCTCTTTTATCTCCTCTTGAACTCTTCGCACTAGCCTGTTGTACTTGGTTTTGAGCCAAGGTTCACGATATCGTTGCCATAGTCTACGGGTTCTGTTTCTTTCAGCAATTACGCGCTGGATTCCAGGAGCGAGTTGGATTTGATGAGGAGATTTATTCTGTGATAGATAGTTACTAGCTTCTATGGCACTGTTAATACATCTGGTGATGTCTTCAACACGTTGATTGATGTCCTCCGTACAGTATACAACGTCGGGATGGCAGCCATAGTCCTTAAGAATATCTTTGTAGAGCTTCCAGTCTTGATGATGTATGAGTTCCTCTCGAAAATTTATGTCAACATTGTCAAATTTCAACGCCACAGGCTTGTGGTCAGAAGAAAGATCATCAATCGTGAAGATATTGTACGGTTTGAAGAAACCCTTCACGAGCGAGATGTCCAAAACGTTACTAGTAGGGGCGTGGTCGCAGTAGTAGGTGTCCTCCACAGGTCCAGCAGTTAGCGTGTTTGGCATTTAGGTCACCAGCCAAGACGACTGGAGTGAAGATAATGATTAGGTGAACTGGAGAGCGTCATGAACTTCACTTCACCAAAGGAGACATCATTGATAATGATGGAGGCCGATTCCATACCTGCATAAGACTTGGAGACTAATTCTTGTGTGTTGAATTCCCTTCTTAATGATGATCGCAGCGCCCCCAGAAGCACATCTTGCAGCATTTGGAGTCATTCGATCCTTACGGTACACACAATAGCCAGGTAGCTTGAAGTCTTGGCTTGGTTTGAAGTGCGTTTCACAGAGGAAAGCAAATTTCTTGCTTTATCAGAAAATTGTGAAACTCGATACGCTTTCGGGGGATCCCCCCAGCGTTCCATATCACGCATCGAAGTTCACCTTTGTTGATTACAGTATAACGTTGTGCAGCCATACTAAAAAATTAGTTGGTCGTAAGGAGCCCACTCAACTGTGCGTAACGTTTTGCCTAGATTAGAAAACAGATGAAAGATACGTCCTAATTGCTTATACATACCTGGTAGGTCGTTGATGTTGAGGCCTTTATCTTCCGGTTTAGATACAGCGGCAGCATAGGATTTGTCTGCTGTCACTTTAGAACTAGGCATCCTTTGAACCTGTGGGTATTTTGGAAATTTCGTGTAACTTGAAGTGTGCTATCCACCACATCTGATACACTTTGTGGGGTCTTGTCCTTTGGGGCAATCTTTTGACTGGTGCCCCTCTGCACATTTGTTACAACGAGGATCTTCCGTGCAGCCCATGGATACGTGTCCGAAGCGCAAGCAGTTGTTACACTGTAGTGGCTTCTTGTTCCCTCGAAAGGCCTCCACTGATACTGCCAGCGGCCCAATACGTGTGATGTTTTTCAATGACTGGTTGTGTTCGGGAGTAGAACCAAAACCATCGGCATATCAATGGTCCTTTGGCTTTCGTCAATCGAATTACCTTTTCCGGGAAGTAGTTGGCTCTTTTTAGGTCTTCTTGGAAGTCATCGAGGTCATATGTAACATCCACATTACGAATCACGTATTTCAAGACCTTTTCCGACTTCAATTGATGATGCTGAATTTTTAAAATGTTATCGGACTTAATCCCAGAGACTAACCTGTTGTGAGTTTCTTGGTCTTCACATTTAACTTTGACGGTTTCAGCTCTGCCCGTATGAACAGTGATCTTTTTTCACTGGAACATGCTTCTCGAGCTCAGTTAGAATCGTCTTAAACAGAACGCCATGAGTCCGCACGATAATCGGCGGGACATACCTCTTCGTGATCCTATGGTCTTCATTAGCCGAACGATTCTGTCCATTCTTCGGATTCCTCATTCTAGACGCGCTGACGACTTCTTCGTTTACTCTGGAGACGGTCTTTAGGTTATCGATCCTCGTGCCTTTTCTGAACTTTTTATTAGTGACACCAATCCAGGGACTGTCATCCACTTCTTCATCGATTCCGTCAGAGTGACTTCTCTTACAGCCACCGTTTGTCGAACAGTCACTATTTTCTATTATATCCATAGACTCCATACTATTAGAAGAGGAAATAGTTTTTAAAACATTACTTACCTTGCTGTTATCAACTGGATTATCTTCCGTGGGGTTTCTTGCCTTCGGAGTCCCGGAGCATTTCCCAAAGGCTTCCTTGTCAATAACATCTCTACGAGAGTCTTGAATTTCCTTGTTGATACCTGTGAACTTCTCCTCAAAACTTTTGTGTAGGGATTCGACTTTTTCCTCCAGTGCACTATACTTAGCGTTTATTTTATCCCGGAGAGCTTCTGACATTTCGTTGAACACTAGGTCAAATGCAGCAAACCTATCATCCAAGCAGGCATCCCGGTAGGCCTTTTCGCAGGACACAGTTTTACCATCCGCCACTAGCAAAGGCTCTTTAGCCGACTTCAACGTGATTAATTTGGATGAAGCCATCATATATAATTGTGTAGAACCGGGGGGGGGGGGGTAACCTCGTAGCTAGGTGTGTGCTAAAGAAGCTGTCCTAAGAAGGACGCACCTAGCTTTAAGAAGAAAAAATAAAAGTCAGGTTTGCGAGAAAATTAATTCTACGCCAGGGACCCACTCATGAATGATTAGAGTAATAATATATGATATGAAAAAAAAATGTCCTTAGTTAGGTTTGCGAGGAAATTAATCTCAACGCCAGGGACCCAGAAGGATAATGAGCGTCTTGATGTACTGGTTTACGGGAATATTAATTCCAACGCCAGGGACCAGAACATAAGACGTAACAGAAGGTGAATAACGCCCTGAAAAGGACGCACCGTAAAATGATAGTAATGAGATGATACCTGAAAAGAGAGTAGAGATGATACCTTGAAGAGCTTGTCCTGTCCTTGGATCAGTCCTGTCCTTCTTCCTCGATCATACCGATCAGTCGATCATCAGGCTTCGATACTGATGCAGAAGAATTACAGAGTCATTTTTATATTGAGACAAAAGTAAATACAATCCAATTACAAAATAAGTAAATAGCAGATAAAAGCGCAATTGGTCAGTCCAATCCAGGTTGGTAGTTTGTGGCTCCTGTATTCCTTCCTTCAGTTGTGTTATGTCCAAAGGGCCTGCGTCACTGTTCAGTAACCTGGCAGGGTCTTTGCTGGTGATAGCATGTGACTCCAAGAAATCGCTTGTATTTACTTTTGTCTCACTATAAATATGACTCTGTAATTCTTCTGCTTCATCTGTACAGAATTTTCTGTACAAATCAATTCCTTGTATACGCTGACGAAGGCAGCTTGGCTGCTGAAATGCGCATTCGTTCGAATAAAATTTTGATGTGGATTAGTGGTTTCTTGCTATTCTTGTCGGAGGGAAAATAATTATTTTAAGAGAGTCATTAAAGAAGCCTGTTTTATTAAAAAAGACGAAAATAATTTAGCAAGGCCCTCATAGGATCTCGGAGATGATTAGTCTGATTAGTTTATTTTATTTGTTTTATTTCATTGTATAATGTAATTTCTTTGTACATTTTGATTATACATTTCTTTATTTGATGAGCGACTATATCGCAACACACCTATAAAAGAATTCGCATGAGTTCGAAAGTACTAGAGCTTCCTTCTTAATTTGACAGGTTTTATTTTCATTGGATTTCATTGGATATACATGTATTATGTTTATTTTGTTATACGCCCTGCATCGGATGTGGTTTTCTGAAAACAGAAGCAGCCAGGAATAGTCAGGAATAAATCCTGGGTCGTAAGATGTAAAACTCGACAAAAACTTACTAGTGATATCAGGGGTTTATTAGGAATTTCTTCTTTTGATAAACACTCACTCGAAGTGAACCTGTGACTTAGGGGCGCGCACGTTTTAAATCAACAAACATCTGAACATAAAGAGTTATCACACGATCATAATTATAAACGTAATTATTACAAACCCGTTTTCTTTCGCCACATTCTACTATTGGTCAAAGAAATAGTTGAAAATTTAAAAGAGGAAAAAAGATTTGATAAGATGGATTCTTCTGAAGAAACCAGCTGTGTGCCCAATGTTTTCCGCGATTATTGACTCTCGAACAAAAACAAACGATGTCTTTAGAAGCAATAGCAGTTTCGGGAGTCAATAATTACTGGCTATGAGTATTCGTTACAACAGATTCCTTTGAGAGTGGAAGGGGGGGGGGGGGGAGATGAAACTTTTTTACTTTTTCTTAAGTTTTCTGGGGATGATTTTGATGCCATCTTTTCATACAGAAGTGTGCATAGGAAAACAAGATTTATATTACGTGAATGTTTCAGAAAACTTTGGAGAGTATTTTTTGGTTTAATAATTTCAGTATTATTGTATAAAGGAGAGGGGTGCTAATTCTTCTTCCGATCAATTTATCACCAAATAGTACAACTTTCGGAACCTCTATTCATTATATTTCTCTCTGTACAATTGAAAGCTTCTCGAAAGTTTTCATTATTTGCAAGGACTCCAATATTCCTATAAAATAACAATGCAAAATATTAATATTCTTCTATAGGTTTCATTTATTTACGAGGGAAAATAAGAAAGTAAAATAAATTTAGACTAAATTTCTTTCTCTCATAGAGCAAAAGATACACAATACCAGCTCTCTATGTTATCTCTCACATTTGCAACATCATTTTGCGCAACGGCCCTTAAGTCTTCGATTCTTGTGTGAAGAAAGGTTTTGTGTAACAAGCTTTTTCTTACCTCATCATCCTGTGCACCGATGACCACCGATACATAAACAGTTTTCTGTGCCATGCAATTTCCTCCGTATGTAATAGATACCCTTCTTATGTAGATTTTCGATGTTGTCACGTCTTCTGACCACAAAAATAGGACCATTGCTCCCTAAATGTGAATTCTGCCAATGGTGCTAGGTCATTCTAGAGTATCACGAAATTTTAAGTGATACTGTATTGTAGCAGCAGTTCAATTATGCAGATCTGATAATTTACAATGTTTTAAGGCTCCTGTGTTGACAAATTCACTTTATTTTCCAATTTCCCCTCGGGTGTAAAGAGATTTATAACGTCATAAAATATATGTTCGGCATTAAGCACATAATGAATGTGGACATTTTTTTTTATCTTATTGCTTTAGACGATTCCTAGAATTCCTATCTATTATTGAAAATTCTTCCGAGAGCGAGAGTAAAATTCTTGGCTTGGTATCTTTTATTCTTTGAGAGCAATCGACAAACAATTATCTTTGAATAATAGAAAATGTGTCGCCAAATGAGAGATCAGATAAAACTAACAATGAAGATATAGCGATAAAATTTTTAATAGCAATAGATCATAGAGAATCATAAATGAAATCTACAACATCTGTGTGCAAAATAAAATTTAATCTGTAAAACATGAATTAAAACGGGAAGATGATTATCAAAATTTAATATTTATTTTATATGATTGATGATTAAGAACTTGTAGGTATTCAAACCATGGAAAATATTTTAGTTTCGCGCGATTCTCAAATTCTAACATTTTTCGATACCTTGATACATGAAAAAAAATGAGTTAAAGTCTAAAAGAAAACAAATATCTACTTTTAATAGTCTCTCTTACATTTTTTATGCAAATAAAAAACTAACTAGTTCCCAAGTAATTTATTGAATAACAACAAAAGAAGAAAAGAAACCACTATTCCACATAAATGAATTTTATAAAATAAAAACTCTTAAGTACACTTCGGAGCTCTCTGTCTCCATCATCATCTTGTTGTTTCTCACTCATGAAGGAGACAGTGACCTCCGAAATGTAGGGTTAACTGCCCAGATGGAACGAAAATGTTTGTAAACATTAGTTCCATCTATTGTTATTGAACAGTTCATTATTTACTAAAATTTGATTTAAAATTTCCCAGCTGTCCAACCATGAAATTGCAGATTTGATTTCCTACAAAAAACAACATTTTCACAGTAAATGCATATTCTAATGTACTAAATCTAGATGAAATTTAAAACTTATTGCTCTACTATTCAATTACCAACTAGCCGCTTATGTTTTGTTTTTGTGTAGATTTAAAAACAGTGCTTCGTGATCAGTCACACGGTCTTCAGCAAACTGTTAAATAAGTTGTTTTTCGAAAAAGACAAGGTAAGTGAATTTATAGAGGAACGCCGAGGCCAACGAGAAATACAAGGCTTGGAAGCGGAAAAGTCACCTGACCGTCCGGGTGCTAGCACAACACCACCTAGACATAAGGCCTGATAACGGAAAAGCCATACATTGTTATATCATCATTAGTCGAATATTGTTACTACTATTTCTACCAATAATAAGCCCTAAATTTGGTCGACTAATGGCAACACCTCCTA